>CACVKS010000100.1:0-26775 GCA_902749335.1 Acanthamoeba triangularis
CCAGGGGGCGGCATGCCTGCACAACCGGTAGGAAAGAACAAGCGAGATTAAGGACTGCAATCATTCAATTGATTGAAAGTAGTAGGAAATGAATTTCAAAATGATTGAGATGGAATAATAAGCGAAAATAGGACAATAAAATAAGTGTTCTTTTGGTGTTCGCATGAAGGTGCTAGCCAACGGTTGATGAGGTAATGCTGGAGCACGTACCAGGTCGGGGAGGAGGACCACCAGGCGAGGGGGCAGCAGGGCGAGGGCCGAACCCTCCACCAGGGGCGGGAGGACCTGGACGGGCTCCAGGTGGCACTGGGCCACCAGGCCGACCTCCAGGGGTGGGGCCGCCTGGCCGCGGCATAGGCATGCCTCCGCCCACAGGGGGGCCGCCACCGCCGCCTCCTGGGCCACCTTCAATGGCATATTTAAAAATTAGTCAAATAATTAATGTTACACAAAGATATGGAGGGGGTGAAGTTCGCAAAAGATAAGCGAACGAACCTTTGGGCGCGGTCAGAACCGGCGCCGAGCGATCATTTGTGACAGTCTTCTTGAGTTTTGCTCCTTTTGCAATCTGCTTTTGTAGTGCTGAGTCCATCTCTTGTGTGCACCCTCACTTTTCCTTTATATCTCTTCTCTATCGATAATTCACGCCGAGTTCGAGATCACGCTCGACTTTGTTTTTCCTCGACCAGCAAGAGGCCAGGAACGCGTCAGATCTGATGTGCGTGTTCCCTGCTGCGTCGATCGTCTCTCTGCTCGATCAGTTTCCTGAATGAATGGATTCGAAAATGCAGCGGTACCACCGCACTTCACGCAAGCTACCAATGAACGACCGTAGACCGAAATTTTCAGTTGTCTTCGTCGCGTCGCCAAACCAACGTCGACACCATTTCATCTTCCCCCTTCAGTGGCCGTGGACCACCACACCCCACACACACACACGTGACCTTCTCCTTCACTTCACTGACAAGCTTGCCAAGAAGATGCCAAAAAGAGTCGGGTTTCAGTGGGCCTTGTTGGTCTGATCGAGAACTGTGATGAAGTTGGGAAATATGAGGCGATCCTTGATGAGCTTCTTGAGCATGCCGACGATGAAGTTCTCCACCTTCTCCAGGTTCTTGAGCACCTGCTGATTGCTGTCGCCGATCTGGGCCTCGATCTTGAGGCTCTTCAGCGGACCCACGTCGTCGCCCTCCCGCTTGTCGAAGCAGAAATGCACCTTGTTCGCGTGGTGGATCGCACACACCACACCTGCACACAACCCACGTCGCCCACGAGCGCTTAGCAAAGGCGGTAGGTAATGGGCGGGGCAGCACCTTCGAAGTGGAAGTCGGAAAGCGTGAAGGTGACCGGAAGGCACACGGTGCGAGGTCGAGGCCAGTTCACCAGAGAAATCAGGCACTGAGGAGAAAAAGATGGGCCGTCAGTGCAAACGAATCGGCCAGTCCACGTCAATGCGTGGGCCAGACAGGGCTGCAAGGGTACCCGCATGGTCAACTTGGCGGTGCCCGAGTACTCCAGAAACACCTTGATCATCATGTCCATGTCTGTGGCCTTCACCTCGGGTTCCTCGGTGGCCGTTGTTGATGACGATGGCGACGACGTGCCGGTCGCTCCCGTCGAGCTGCCAGTAGCTGGTGCTGGCACGGATCTTGAGGTTGCGAGGTGGAGGGAAAGAGGCACGTGAGGTTGAGGAAGTGTAAGCAAGCGAGCAAGCGCCACAGCGGCGTACCGGGTTGTGGTGGCCGGGCTGTCCAACGAAGGGACGTCGTTCACTGCTGCGCTCATGGGAGGGGAAGCGGTGAGCGGAGAAGAGCAAAGAGGAGTGGCAGCAGAGGAGACCTACTGGGTAGAGAGGAGAAGTGTGCGGGCGGGTCTGAAATGTCTATGAGCCGAACCTCGGGCGCCTTGTCTGCAGTTGACGACCACCGAGAGGTGAGCCAGCGCGACACGGCCACGGCCAAAAAAAAGAACGAAATAATATACAATTATAAATAAAAATAAAAAATAAAATTAAAAATTAAAAAAAACAGAGTAAGCGAACCGCCAAGGGTGAGTGCAGTGATGGCGATGTCGCCAATGAACTCGGGTTTGGGTGCGCTGCTGAAAAAGGCGTTGAGGTAATCCATCGCCTTCGTGGCTTGCTCTTCGCCCATCCTGAAAAATCGCGAAGGGGGGTCATAAATGAGGACTCAATCTGCCATCTGCCATCTGCCATCTGCCAGATGGTGCCTACCTGTCCCAATAAATCTTGAACGACATCTTGCCGCAGCGGAGGTGTAACACGAAGCTTATGCCTCACGAAGATCGATCAACGTCTCGTTTCGTGTGTGTTCGCTTCTTGGAAAGGGCTTGAACCAGAGAAAAGAGAAGGGAAAAGGAAGTGTCTCGCAACACACGCACCGACACGCGACACGACACGCACCGCCCTTGCGCCACAACGAGGCGAACGCTGGCGGGCGTTGGTAGAGACGAGTGGAGAGCGTCGTGATGAGGAGACTATGGGGATGAGCAAAACTTTGTTCTCTCTACAACCGCTGCGCATGCAGAACCCGGAAACGCGCAAGTGTACTCTCACTGGCGAGCTCCGCTTCACTGCTGGGCCTCCTTGGTGTCTTCCTCGAGCGGGGGCACTGCATCGCCGCCACCATCATTGCCGAGAGCGGGAGACACGTTAGTGGTGATTGACAGCGCGTGAAAAGGAGAAGAACAAACATACTCTCGTCTTCGTCTTCGTCTTCCTCGTCAGAACCCTCGAAGTCGCCGCCGAGGTCGTTGAAGTTCATGCCACCCATGCCGCCCATGCCAGGCATGCCCATCATGCCGGGGGGCATACCGCCCATGCCGGGCATGCCCATCATGCCGGGGGGCATGTCGAAATCGCCGCCCTCGCCGGCACCCTCGTCCTCCTCATCTTCCTCCACCCAGCGACCCCAGTCGGCCTTGAGCCACCACTGCTTGCCGCCAACCTTCGTAAGGCGGTCCCAGTGCGGGCCGCTCTCCTTCTTGACGATGTTGAAGACGATGTGACGCGGCAGCACGGCATACTTGCTCTCCTCCGGGTTGATCTCCTTGAAGAACTCGAGATCGAGGTTATAGTCCTTACCCTGAGCCGAGCCGCTGAATTTCAGATGAGTCTCGGTCAACTCGACCTTGGCATCCTTCACATCTTGGACGTCGATCGTCAGGAACAGCTTGTCCTTGCGCTGCACAAATCATTAATCATCATAGATTAGCGGTTGAGCGGATTGATCTAACTGGGGAAATTATGAGCGATTAAGTCTTGTACCTGAGCCCAAAGCACGGGGGGAAGGAAAGTCTGGCTGCACGATTCAAGCATAAAGCGAGCGTTAGAGGAACAACTTAGGTAAGAAAAACAGAGTGATCTCGCAGTAACTTGTCGTACCTGGTCATCTTGTTAGATCAAAAAAGCAAGATGAAATGTACAACCCAGGCCTGCGTGTCGTGTGCGTTACACCTGCCAAGCCGGGAAAAAAAGGGCTTCGCTGTCTTGCCAATTTCTGCCGCCTTTCCTCCCTTTCTCCCGCTCGATTCGCACCAACAACAACAAAAAGATAGGCACACCACGGCCGTGGTAAGGTGCACACAAGCTGGACCAGAGATGCAGAAGACGAATCTACATGTTCACCAGCAGGTTTGGTGTAACGTTTCATATCCGTACAAGTATGTGCAAGAGGAGGAAGAAGGAAAGGGGAGACAGAGGGAGGAGAGGCAGAGGCGGAGGAGCGCGGCGCGTGCTCAGCCCATGAGGGGCATTGTCACAAAATCGCGTGCCGTGCAGAGGTGAGCGCAGGCGGCGGGACACACGGCCTGCTTCTTCTTCTCGAACCACTCGTACATGTGCTGGATGTGTCCGCCGTGGCCACAGCCCTGGCACCACACGTAGATGCCCTTCACTATTTGATGGCTGCGGTGGAGACACTACGAAGTGAGCGATCCCAACGCACGACACGACCAAGTGAGCGGGGGGGGGGGAGACGCATACCAGACCGAACACGTGTTGGTCGGCTTGTTGCAGTGCTCACAAGCCCACCCCACCTTGTAGAGCGGTCGGCCACACCCTGGGCAGTTGGTGTGCACCGTTGTGGATTTCTAGTGCGTATGGTGAGTGGCAGAGAAGTGAGTGACAGTCTCAATCCTCCAAGGGCACCACCATCACGGGTGGAGACAGGGGGGGGGGCACCTGATTGATGGCGCGTATGTCGTCTATCGGGCAGATTCGGATGATCTCGTTGGCGGCGGACCAAAGTTGAAGACGATGCAAAAGCTCTAATAACGCCACCACCGCCCGGTGATCAGCATTGCGCACGAAGACTCGCGGGGGGTTGTCATTGGTCATACCGATATAAGAAAGGAACCACTGGGTGGTGGTCTTCTTGTCGAGCGGGAGATGACCCTGCAGTGCAAGCGCCATGGTCACGCAGGTCTGCACGTCGCCCTGGTTGCCGTAGAACTCCAGCATCTCCCGTACAACCGACTCGTAGCACCAGCGAGCGATGCCACCGCCAAAGCCTCCGTTGACACCCATCACCTGAGCGGCCATCTGCACACAAGAGACGTCACGCCTATCTGTGAGTAACCGTTCCACGCCGCAGGTGTGAAGGAGAGGGAAGGGGATGGCTTGCCTCGACAAGGTCGGCCTCTTTGACTCCGTTGATATGGGTTGCGCTCTCCACTCGGCTAAACACATCGCCGTCGTATCCCTCACTTTCGTCATCACTGCCCTCGGCCTCGTCATCAAACCCGTCGTCGTCGTCGCCTATTCATTGTTGGCAACCCGTCAGCAAACGAAATCGTCACGACGCGGGATTGTAGTGGTGTGATGTGTGGTGCAGTGTGGTGCGTGTGTCGTGGGTGGTTCGGTGTACCGTGGCGTCGTAGCGAAGGAGAGGCCGGCGGGAGTGGCGGATCAGAAGGGAAAGGCGCAGCAGTGATGGAATGGATGTCCATAATGCCGCCCTCGCCCTTGCCCATCGTGATCATGTTGGCATGTCGCAGCGTGGTGGCGGTGCCCGTCGATTTGCGTAGCGCTATGTTGCCCGGACCTTCCGTCGTACCTCCATTGGCTTGGAAGGGGGGCAAACACGACCGTAAGTGCCAGTGCGGCTACACGCGGGTTCACTTGAATGAAAGAACGTGTGTGCGTGCGTACCCAGTCCGCTGCCAGGGAGCGAAGGATGCAGTGGGAGAGGGATCGAGGTATCGCTGTCGGTCAGCCCGAAAGAGCGCTTGGCCTGTGCAAGAAGAGGAGTGAAGAAGCACACCGCCGAGCGCGCAGGTGTGAGTGCGATCCCCAGTGGAGACAGAAGCGCAACGCTTCGCACGAGCGTGTAGGTACCGGAAGCGACGGTTCCTGGCTGACCGCTCGCCGCACGGCGTCCTTGGCGAGCTCTTGCGGCAGAAGGTAGTCTGTGCCCCCAGTGAATGCGCGGGTCACAGTGTGAGCGCAAGCAACGATCCAAGCGAGGAAACGTCGGCATACCGTCCATCGACTCTACGACGGGCAGTGTCTCGGTCGAGTTGCTGTTGTTGAGGTGGGGCTTGCCGATGAACGATCCCTTGGGCGTGAAGGACATCCGCTCGACGTCACCCTCGCGGCCACCCTCCAGCTCCACCGAGCCGTTTGAGGTCCTGGTCGAGCTCGCTGAGCGGGGAAGAGATAGAAAGCGGGTCAACGCCAGACCTCTATCGCTCGGTGCACAAGAGAGAGAGAGAGAGAGAGAGAGAGTGAGAGAGGTGACGATGTTACCTCGCGCTGGAGTCGATGACTCGCTGTCGATATCCGCGTACAGGGTCTTGAGCACCATCCACGACTGCGCGATCTGGAACTGCTTGACGCTTCTGGCCTCCTTGGCGTTGTGATCGCAGACCTCGGTGAAGGTGCCTTTGTAGCGGTAGTTGTGGGCCAGGTGCTGGAACGAGTAGTGGTCGAACAGCGCCGCATTGTGCTGTGCGCCAGGTGCCAGATAAGATGGCACGCACCGGTGAGTCTGGCGCACGCCAGTGGCCGGTGCGCGGGGGAGGCGGGAAACACGAACCATCTGCATGGGCGTTTGGATCTTAACCACGCCGGGGACCTTGGGGTGTGTCACGGACGACTTCCTCTCCTTGTTCATGTTGGGCGAATCCTTCGCCGCTTTGGCACCGGCGCCGGTCGAAGATCGGGAGAAGATCGACGACACCTGCTTCGCTGGCGCACTGACCCCGGGCCTGTGCGGCACCACACACGACACAGCATGACTACGTCAGCAATGGCGACAATTTACCGATTGGTTCAGCTCGAAGTGGACAAGGAAACGCACTCTGCGGTGGGATTGTCCCTGTCCACGAAGTCGTGGAGGTTGGCCAGCTCGTTACGCACGTTCCACGACAGGCCCACCGTGCGAATGTGTTGGTATGGCCGATACGCCTCCTGGATGATTGAACGGCCAAAGAATCCGGAATGAGCAGCGGAGGCGCTGAGGCACATAGACGTGCGGTGTGCCGTGTGCGTGCGTGCGTGGGCAGAGGAAACGCTCGGTACCTTGAGGTTGTGGCATCGCAGCGTGCCGTCCTTTGAACAGGCAATGATGCAATCGGCGACCGTCTTGTGCCAAATGAAACCAGTGACCACGTCACGGTGCCCGACCACCGAGCTCAGCGGGATGAAGGGCTTATTGCTATCCCTGTTATTGTGCACACGCGGGCGCGGTGTTCACGGTGAAGAGCGCATGGTCAGCGTTCAACGGAACTCGGGGGGAGGGGCGAATGCAGCGGTTGAATAGGAGCCCGAGAGGGTTCATTCACGAACCAGACGTGGATCTGGCAATCGACTAAGGAAGCTGTGGAGGCGATGCGCGTTGGAAAGTTGGGCTGCCACTGCAGCCGCCCGACCGAGGCGATCGTCTGGATTGTGTGTTTGGGGTTGGAGGCTCGCGGGTTCAGGTCCCATATCTGCGGGCACAGATTGATGGTGTCAGAGATCGTATCGACAGCGATTGCTTCCAAATAGCGTGCCCGTCGGTCTGAATCACGAGAGCAGGTACCTTGATGAGCCTGTCCCTTCCACCGGAAGCGATAATGCTCTTTTCCTCGGGGTGCCAGCAAATTGTCATCACCAAGCCCTCGTGGGCGGTGAATCGCCGCTCGAACGCGTTGGGCTTGCGTATATCCCACACCTGGCGATCGCCACAAATGCGAGATCGTGTCAGTGTGCACACTGTGCTCAAATAAGAGAGCAGCGCGGAGGGAATCGACGGCGGGGCGCAGGGAGTGGGCACCTGCACGGTGCCGTTGTCGAAAGCGGCGCCAAAGTAGTTAGAGTAGAAAGGGTTGAACTGCACGTCTCTGACGCTGGTGGACTTGGCATCGAAGGTGATCGCCTTCGCATTGGGATCTCGGATGTCCTGCAGCACAATACAACTGCAGTGGTGAGTTGCGCGTAGTAGGAGAGGCAGGGGTCAGAGAGTGCTGATGAGCGAACCCAAAGCTTCATCGTTCCGTCCTGTGAGCCGGAGAGAAGGTTGTAGGCGTTGCTGGGGTGCCAAGTTAGTCGATTGACCGTGCGGGTGTGCTCGACGATCACGCGCTCTCGCTTCTGAGTCCGCCCGTCTCTATGAAGGACGTTCCAGATGACGACAGCACCGTTCGTGGCGGCCGTTGCGATCTTATTGCCTGCGCCGTTTGCCACAACAGCAAAAGTGAGTGAAGGGCATGCTCGTGCCCAGGGTGGAAGGGAAGTGCAGTGCAGCACTGTGCCGCCAGGCTGGCGTGCGGGCAGGGAAGGGGCACGCACTCTCCGTTGGGTGCCACTGCACGTCCACGGCGCTGTAGCTGAGATTTAACTTCTTCTCGGTGGGGCGCAGGCTCTCCACCTCGGTGAACACCTGGTTCGTGTCGTGCGGTCGCACATCGTAGATCTTGAGGACTACAAGAGTGAAGGGAAGGAAAGGGTAGTGAGCAGGATGGGTGCCCTAAGTCACGATCTCTATATACAAAAATTGATGAAGAATTAGAGATCAACGCACCGTCTCGTCCTGCCGCAACGATTCGGTCGCCATCTGGTGCAGGGCTTATCGCATTGAGGGGTTTGGCGAGATCGAGACAGCTCCCGGATGGCGGTTTGCTGCTTCCATCTCTCACTATTTCCACATCCTCCATCATCTGCAAATCTTCAAACCTCGTTGCTCCAAATTTCATAAACTGTCACCAATCTTGAACGCTTGACCGATCTAAGGCCCTGCCCCCACACCACGGGCCACAAAGATTAAGGAAATGAAACGAATTGTGTCGTCCCTCCCAAAGCCCAGGAAAAGCGATTTTCTCTTCGGCCTTTGGGCTCCCCACTTCTACGGCACTTTGTCTCTTGTGGGAGCGACGTGCAACAACAAAGGGACTACAGGGCTGTAAACTCGTGTTGCCCGCCACGGCAGGAATGAGCTGCGGGAAAGAGGCTCTTTGTACAAAACGCCAGACTTGGCAGGGGATGTGGAAGAGAGAGAGAGAGAGAGAGAGCGTGCCATCGGTACTGGCCGACGCAGTCGAGAGGCCTTACTTGGTGGACTTCTCCTTCAGGTAGGCGTCCTCGCATATGGTGAGCACATCGGGTCGCTCGGACTGGTGAGGAGTGAGACATCGCTTGATGAACGCCTTGCCCTTTGGCGATATCTGTGGCTTGGCGGGGAACTCCACCTCCGTGGCCTTGGTGATGATCTGATCGACGACCATGGCGACAACAGCAGCACCACGAGAAGAGTCAGCGACTGCACTCAGGGTGAGGTACCACATTTCCACAAGCAAGAGTGCGCGTACCTGATCGACGAGAAGCTTCTGCTGTGAACAGTTGTTGCCGAACGGCTTCTTGCCGTAGAGGAGCTGATAGAATATGACGCCCACCGACCACACGTCGACCTTCGACGAGATCTTGGGAGGCGCCTTGCCGATCTCGAAGCACTCGGGCGGCAGGTACCTAAGGACCGGCCAAACGTAAGACAGGTAAGCATCACCCAGCGGCAATGGACATCAGAAGAGAAGGCCAAGGTCGGATAAACGCACCAGTAGGTTCCGGCGCCCTGCGATGTGAGCTCCATCGACGTCCCGTCCTCCTCCATGATCTTCGACAGTCCAAAGTCGGTGATCTTCACTCCGCCGTTGGAGAAGAGGATGTTGCCCGGTTTGAGGTCGTAGTGAATGACGGGCCGCTTCTGCTCGTTGAGATACTTAAGACCGTCGCATATCTGCAGTATGATGAGCTTGGCCTCCCTCTCCAGAAGCTTCGTTCGCGTCTTCAGATATACGTCCTACACACGCAAAGAACGGCAACGAATTTTCAGCACCATGTTCGCCGGCCAAAGTAAGTGTAGTGGGTGGGTGGTGATGGAGGTGGAGGCGCATGTACCAGGTCCCCGCCCTCGCAATACTCGAGCACCGTACAGAAGGAGTTGTTGTCGATCTTGAAGACGTCGAAGAGCTGGACGACACGCGGGTGCACGAGGTCCTTGTGAATGTTGTACTCGCGGACGGCATGCTTGGTGTAGTTGGCCTTTTTCTGTTCGCTCCACATGCTGTTGAGTTGGTGTATCTTGCATGCCACCAATCGGAACTCCTGCAGAGGTTTACATAAAAGAAAGCATGAGCTTTCTCCTTAAGACGGCGCAGATGTGCGAGAGCTCGGTCGTACCTGAAGGTCGAACGCCTTGTAGACTTCGCTGAACCCGCCCTTGCCCAGCAGATTGAGGAGAAGGTAGCGGTTGTGCAGTATTGGGTGAGAGCTGAAGCGGGAGTTGTCCTCGTCGCTGACTCGCTTCAGCTCCCTGAGGTGGAGTTTCTTGTCGAGGAGAAGATTGCTGTACTGTTCCTCGAGATCGGCTTCCTCCTGTTTAGCGCGTTGGTATCGTGAGCGTTTCATGGTTTCACAAAAACAGGCCCGCTCCACCACCGTTCAAGCTTGCAACATACCTTCTTCAAGCCCTGCAGCCTCAGACGGAAGATCTCTTCTTGGTGTGAGGTTTCTTCGCTCTCTGCGTCCTTTTCTTTATCTGCTTCGTTGTCACGGTTAGGACTCGTTGTTTTGGCTGCAGACATTACGCGCAAAGGCCGGCGGCGACCACATACACCGATTAACACCACATTTAACCACGAACGGGGGGCAAAGAAGGGAAATCGAGGCACCTTTGGATTTCTTCATCCTCTTCTTTTGTTCTTCGATGGCCACCTTCTCCTGTGCGATGGCGTCCTTCTTCTTTTTCAACGATCGAAACGCGCTGCCCTCTCGCCACGTCTCGTGGAACTCGCTCAACGAATTCCTGCAGAGCAAACATGTTTGGTTTGTCAGGCTCTGGGCAGCCCTTTCGCCAAGTGCGCGGGGAACGGACCTTTCCCAGATCAGCTGTCCAAGCCGAGTACAATCCAGCATGACCCTGTTCCTCGCGTCGTCTCGTTCTCTGTCTGCCTGCTCTACGAGCAGCGACTGCAGGGTGTGGCGCAACTGGGGAGAAAAAGAACGGACGGGTCAATCTCCTCCTTCTCGTAATAGGAAATGGGCTTGCCAGCGGCATGCGCACCTTGGTCTGCAGAGTCTCTTCGTATTTCTGCAGCTGCTGCTCGCGCCTCTGGAGTCCTTGTTCGCGCTCCTTGACGTTATTCTGCAGTTGGGCCAGGCGCTTTTCCTCCGCCTTGAGCTGTTCCTGCTGCGCCTTGATCTCCTCCCACGCCTTCCTCTGCTGCTCGGCCTCGATACCGGATTGGGCACCCTGCGGGCAGTGGGTTAGGAGTCGAAGTGATGAGCATGCGTGTCGGTGACTGATAAAGAGGGCCTCACAGAGAGAGAGTCCCGATGAGAGTGCTTCCCATGCCGTGCCAGAAAGGGGGAGGTGACGTTGCGGGTGGAAGTGGAGAAGGAAGGAAAGAAAGATACCTCGGTCGTCGGAGCGGAAGGAGGGGTGTGGAAGGTCTTTTGCATCTTTCGTGGCGGCTCTTCCCCTTCAGACTTGACGAGGGGTGAGGAGGTAGCCGAGAGAGTGCTGGCCGTGCTGGCAGTGCTGGTGAGCATGATGGGCTCGTCATCGGACCGCTTCTCGGCAGCGGGGTGGCGAAACTTGATGCGCGTGTAGCGACGCTTGACTTGCTCCACGGTTCGGTCCAGCTTGCTCCATGATATAATCTTCTCCCAGTCGTTGCCGAAGTGGTCGTAGCCCTGCACAACGTGGTGTCAGTTCATGGCACTCGCGACAGCGGGAGAGGGAAGGATATTCATACATCCATTAGATTTTTGTCCTCTTGTTCAGAGAACCTGCGAGGGGTTTTGCGCTTGGTGCCTTTCCCAAAGTTGAGCCCATCGTTACTCGCAGTCTTGCGCGAGTTTGAAAGATCCTCTTCGTCAGGTCGGCACACTCTCTGAATTTGTGGGGATATTGTGGGGGGGGGGGTTAAATTGTCATCCGCTGCTTGAAAGCGTGAGTGGGCGGGCCGCTAGTACCTCCTCCTGATCAGACACTTCCTCTTCCTCCAGTGTGATATTTGGGGTATTGAGCAATGAAGGTCTGGGGGGTTCGCTCGATGCGGCACCATTTACTCCCCCCATGAGCAGATTGGTGGTGCTGTTGCTGGCAGTGAGTCGCTGCTCGAGGCGCTCGGCCTTGATGGGGTCGATCGACATTAGATGCGCATCCCCAGGGTAGGAGTTCATCCCTGACACGGACCCGGCTGACTCTGAGTAGTGCAGCGACAATCCGTCGCCCAGCATGTGAAGAGGACCGAGCAGGCAGGTGCGGGGCCGCGAGATTCTCTTTTTCTTTTTTTCACCGCTTGAAGATGACGAGAAGTTGAAGAGGAGCTGGGTGGTTGCGCTTGAGCAGCGGAAGTTGTGAGAGAACACGGCGGCCGATTGGCAAGCAGCAGCACCGCACTCGGGGAGAGTCGACACAAACACACCCGCTGCTGGCGCAACTTGGCTTTGGGGAGAACGACACACCACGCGGCGTATGGCAACAAGAGGTTGTCTCTCGGCGCAGACGCCCTGGACGTTCAACGAAACACGGGTGGCCAGAGAAATACGATAATAACCCGGTTTGGCCAAAGCACACGCCCGCCCAGCGCGCGCTTGGGCAGGGTCTGTGGCCCAGCGATGACGCCAGAGCACCGCCCAACGGTGCGCGCCGCGACTGCGGTGGCTGAACGGGCGCGACAAAAGGCGAGCAAAAAAAAGGCGGAACCGAAAAGAAAACCTTAGTTTGCGTGTCGACAATTAATAGTGGGCGGTATTTGTGAGGATTGGGGCGGGCGCTGATTTCTTTCTTTCTTTTTCCTCTCTCTCCCTGCTGTATCGGCCATCGTCCCCTTCTTCGACAGGGCCCTCCTCCAATCTAATCTCCAAAGATGCCGCGCAAGCCTCACGCCCCCAGAAACCATGACCTCGTCAGGGGTATCTCGCGCTACTCCCGCAGCGCCATGTTCCGCCGCAGCGGCAAGGCTGCCGTGAAGAAGTCGGGCCACCAATGGAAGGATGTGGCCGCTACCAAGAAGGCCCCCAAGAGCGTTGAGAAGACGTTCAACAAGACCGAGAAGAGGACCGTGGTCGCCAAGGCCAAGCGCTTCTACCCGGCTGAGGACGTCCCCAGGCCCATCCCCTCGAGGAAGAGCCACCACAAGCCCGCCAAGCTGAGGTCCTCGATCACCCCCGGCACCGTCCTGATCATCCTCTCCGGCCGCTTCAGGGGCAAGCGCGTGATCTTCCTCAAGCAGCTCCAGCCCTCTGGCCTTCTCCTCGTCACTGGCCCCTTCAAGGTCAACGGTGTGCCCCTCCGCCGCATCAACCAGGCCTACACCATCGCCACCTCGACCAAGGTCGATATCTCCGGCCTGGAGGTGCCCGAGAAGTTCAACGATGCCTACTTCAAGAAGGGTAAGGCTGCCAAGAAGGAGAAGACCGAGGAAGAGTTCTTCGCCTCTGGTGCCCAGCAGGTTCGTTTCCTCCAATAACCTTTCCCTGTTCATTTCAACATTGTTTTAACATTTTCCAATTATTACCCATTGCAGAAGAAGACCATCGATGCCCACAGGATCGCCGATCAGAAGGAGTTCGACGCTAAGGTGCTCGAAGTTGTCGGCAAGGTCCCCAACCTGGCTGCTTACCTCAACGCCAAGTTCTCGCTCACCAAGGGTCAGTTCCCTCACCTCATCAAGTTCTAAGCGGACTGTTTGGGGTATATAAAACATAAATAGGCCTAGGCGGCTTGCAAAGCATCCCATTTTTGTTCATTTACATTCGCTGCCACCCAACATTCCGTCCACGTCGCTGTGACACTTTGTTTTGGCACCAAGACCTACCGCCGCCTTCCGCCACCACGCCGGCGGGGCTGTTATGAGGCACCAAGAGCGAAGCAATTTGGGTCACGTGCAAGGTGAGCACCTCACGCGTGCTCTTCGTTGTCGTCGCGAAGGTTCGAAAAAGCGTCGTGCCCATTGAGCAGTTCTTCCATCGCCTGAGCTGCAAGTTGAGTGTTGTTAGCTACAACATGCAAACGTCCGAGGGAAGTGCGTGTCCACATACCACTTCTGCGCAATTCCTCATCATCCGAGGAGGCATCGTCCGCTTGTTGGTCGTGCGTGAGCGGCAACCGGAGGAACACTGCCTCAGTGCCCGCGTTCGCGGGCTCACTCCTTGGTCGTTTGTTGGTGCTCTCTTGGGTCGCGAACTTCTGCTCGAAGTGGGCCTTCCTCTTTGCCGCCTGTGCTCACGCGTGCGGTAAGTAAGTACAAGGCAACACGATCGCGGCCGATGGGCGCAGTGAGCTCGTACCTCGTGCGCCGCGTCCGGTCGGCCATCGGCCACAAGCAAAGGTGTTGGAGCAGCAAAGGCCGGAGGCGGAGGAGCGGGTGTAGAGTGGGCGGTGGCAGGTGGCCGGAAGGCGAAAGCGGTGGCCGTGACAACCGAGCTCCGATCCGACGTCTGGTACGCCCGCTCGATCTCGGAGAGCATCGCCTTGAGATCGCTGCCCAAGTGCGCGTCCGCAACATTGAGCTCGTCCTGTATTGGCAGATTTGATGCAACTTTAGCTAGCTGCGTGTGCGTGTCGTGCGTGTGGTGTGCGCTACCTGTGGCTCGTTTACTTCTGGGGCGGCTACACAACAAAGAGGTCAATTAGTACACATGAGACACACCGAAGGCCTTGGGGCACAACGTACCAGTGCCTTGAGCGCGTTCCTTGGCCAGGCTGTACAACCGGGCGATCTTGTCGATTGCGCCGACGTCCAGTACGTTTCGCTGGAGGTTTCGTGCGATCGGCGAGTACGTGGTGGTGAGAAGCACACGTCGCCCAATCATATCAAAGGAAAGCAAATGGCTACCAGAGTATCAGCTTGCTGAAGGTGCGGCGGCAGCTCTGTGAGCAAACTATCGCGATGGAACACACCACACCACAACGGGCAGCGCGCGCACGCCAAATTAGCATCACGCATTACTCTTCTGAATGTGGGCGGAGAGGCGCACTGCAGGGTGGTCGAGGGAGTGGAGCGGGGTCCGACGGGTGCGTAGGCCGTGAAGCAGAAGCTCTGATCCTGGCGCAGCCTACGAAACACGTGGTAGGCCTCCCATATTCGCTGGTTCTTGATCTCCAGGTACAAACGGTGCAGGTACTGCCATGTATCTGCCAGCGCGGTGGGTGATGGGGTGAGCGTGTAATGCGCCTACGAGGAATGGTAATCGCGCCACACGGCACAACAGCACGACACGCGATACGCGACGCACGATCAGATGCACACGTGGATAAGTTGCGGCCGGTTGATACCTTTGGAGATGCGAATGGGCGTGCGTGGTTTTTTGAGCTGGGTGTTGTAGAGGGTGTAGAGAGTGTAGAGGGTGCCCACGAGCACCAGCAGCGGCTGAGGGCTGTACAAGAAGCCTGTTGCGGTGTGTGTAGGTGGTGTGTGGTGTGGTGTCGGTTGGGCGTCTCACTGAGCGAAGGGGTCGGGGCAGGAAGGTACCGAGGGTGGACGAGTAGAGGCGCTGCATGTACTCGCCGTATTCCATGTCCATGGGCTTGGCATGGTGGATATAGCTGAATCGCATCTCCTTCCACAGCATCTTGAAGTCCTTGTAGGAGAAGGGGCTACCGGACTGTGGGCCGGTGGTTAATGCACGATTAGCACTCCGGAGAAAAGCCTACAACAACGCGAATGATGGCATGTACCCGCATGTACTTGGCCACGAGCCTCTTGATGTCATAGAAATAGCCTGGATAGGTTGCCGCAGGTTGGGGTGGAGGCTGTGGCTGCTCCATCTTCGCGTGTTCTCTTTTTCATTTCTTTTTCCACTTTGCTTTTTTTCTCGAGAGAAAAATTTACAAAGAAAAAAGAAGAAAAAAAGAAGAAAAGAAGCCACAGTCGGTGTCATTACACAAGCTCCTCGTGAGAGTAATAGTACATCGTGGTGTACACCTGGCCTTTGGTCAGATTCATGAATGGCGCAGAAGGCGTTGATAATGGCGGTTTTACGTGTGGGTTGGTTAACCCTCACGGGGCTCGGCGACGAGTGACATACTGAACAGGGCGTCCTCCGTTGTGGAACCGAATTGGTCAAGCTGGGCCACGAACCACTCCTGGTGATGTGTAGGGGCCGCACAATGGGTAAGCGACCACTCTTCCACAAGTGCACTTGAAAAGGATTACAGTTAGGGGATACCTGAATGCAATCGATGGGTTGAAGGGCATAGTCCGCGCTCTGCTGCTCCAAGATCTTCTTCATCACCGCCGCGATCTGTACCCTCTTGGTGAAGTTGATGTAGGCTGGGTGGTTCGCACAACACACGACAATCGCATTGGTTCGGTGGTAAGCAAGAGCATCGCCGTGGAGGGAGAATTCGAGAAGGAGGAGGGGAGAGAGTACTGGGTTGGCCGGGTTCGAGCATATTCTTGTGCACTTCGTCGAGCGTCATGAGGTCGGTGAGGTACATGCCCATGTAGGGCACAATGGGCGGAGTCGCTGCCGAGAGCGCCTGAGGTGCCCCGACAAAGCACTCAGTCGGCTGCGCGACAGCACCTGCCCCCATCTACTTATGCGCGTATGGCGTACCTCTCGATAGAACTTGTAGGAGCCCGAGGAGGACATGAGCTCGAGAAGCTCGGCGTACTTGGTCCTCGACTTGGGTCGCACTCGCTCAAAGGTCTTCTGGAGGCGATGCACGGCGGCGCCCTCCATCGCGGAAACGATTTGCATCACGCCGTTGAAATTGTTGAGCTTGCGGAAGGCCACGGCCGCCTTGGCAAAGTTGTCCACCAGCGCCGCGCGCTTCTTGGCGCTCTTGCCCGAGAGGATGGTGTTCTGCACCCATATCGACACCTCGTTGAACCGCCTGATGAACCGGAGCAGGTTGGGCGACGCGATCTCCTTGTTCTTCTTGGTCCACGCCACGTTGTTGTACTCCGACGGTCGAATCTTTTGGAACAGCGCGTAGTCGAGCAGGGTCATCTGCCGGGCCAGTTCCACCGGCTCGATGTCATCCAGCGTCAGCTCGGCCGCATCCTTGATCTAATGACATTCATGGCGCTCCAAGTCAACAGCCGAGCGACAACCTCCGAGACACGACAGGTCGGTGGTGGTGGGAGGGTACTCTGGGGATGAGGGGCTTGGGCTGCTTGATGGGGGCCAGCTTTCGGGTCAGGCGAGGCGACGACGAATTTCGGGGCGATGAGCTCTTGGTCGGAGTCTTTCGGACGTCCTCGCTGCTGCTGGTCGCCGAATCCAGCTCGCCCGACAGCGACGGTTTCTGTTACCACCACCGACGAAGACAACGCAAGCAAGCATCGAACTACGGGTTAGGGAGGAGACACACTGCCGACTACTGGGCGCCGTCGAATAAGGAGAGAACGGGATGGGGTGCATACCGGACTGTCTGGTCCACTGCCCTGGGGGTCGTTGAGCCACACGGACAGCCGACGCAGAATTCCTTGCGCCAGCCGCTCCTGCGCAGTAGCACGAAAAATAGTAAAATGTGAACATCAACTTTTGCGGGCACACAAGTGGGCCAAATTAATGAAGAAAACAAAGAGTGACCAACACACGTGTGTCCACGCACTCACACGGTAAAAGAGATGAGGGGGCATACCCCGTCGACGGCTTGCAGGCGCGTTTTGACAAAGGTGAGGAACTTTTCCTCGGGCGCCAGGTCCTCGCCCTGGAGATCGGCCCACAGCTCGAAGACGGTGCAAATGCGCAGCCGCGTGATTTTGTCCTCCTTCTCCACTTCCGCGGTGCAGTCGTGGTATCTGTCCGGCGTGTGCGTGTGCGGGTCAGATCGAGGCAATCAAAGGCCAAGAGAGTGGAGCACAGGACGCACTTTTTGATGAGGTGGGTAAGCACTTCGTCGGTCGTGGTGAAGCTCCGATGAGTGAGGATGAAATCGGTGATGAACTCGGGAGAGAGGCGTGGCGTGGCCTCGTGCAAAAGCCGCATGACGAGCTTTTCCAAAGTGCCGCCGCGCACCTCGATTGTGTTGTCCATCTGCGCACCACCAACATCCACACATGCGAGTCAATGGGGGTGGTAGATGCGAGCGGCCATAGCATAATGGATAGGCCCGGACCTCGTTCCTCCACATGAGCAGTCCCTCCTCCTCGATCTTGAGCGTTTCGACCGGGCCGGCCTCTTCGACCACTGCTGCGCCGACACCAAAGAATTTGGAGGCCTTGGACTGGGAGGCCTTTCTGATGGCCCGTCCGCCGGAGCGGTGCATGCCCTCCTGCTGTTGCTGCTCGTCCTCTCCCTTCTCCTGCTCCATCGAAGCCCGCGAGATCAGCACCTGTACCCAAGCAACACACACAAGCGAGTGTGGCTGGCCGTGGCGCTGCGTGCTGCTCGTACCTCTTCGCCGCTGGCTGCCTGCAGCCGCTTGGCGAGGGCGTTGCGTTCGGCCACGAGGCTGGACATTTGTGTCTGCGGGTGCACACACAACGAGCAGCAATTACCCAACAATATGTTAATATATAAATTAGAATTTTTATATATTTATTTTTAAATACTTATTAGGCCTAAGGGGTTGAGCGTACCTCCATACCGGCGAGCTTTGTCTTCAAGCGTTTGTTTTCCTCGACCAGCTCTTGGATGGCGCTCTGTCATGGCCGCGAGGGATCGAGTTAGATACAAATGGCATTAAATTCATACATTATTAAATTGGGTTGTGCCCGTACCCTGACTTTCTCTCGGGCGATTTCCTTGGCCTGAAGAAGAGCCTCGATTTCGCGTCGCATGACATCATTCTCTTCCAGAAGAAGCTGCAACTCCGTTTTCTCGGCGAGCTGCTGGCTCGGCGTCTCGGCCATCATGAGCGCACGTAGGTTGTGGAGGCGAAATGCCTCACCTCAAAAATACAATCGATTCTGTTCTGGAACCCTTGCGAGTTGCTCTGGCTCTGGTTCAATCTTCGCGGGCTCTCGAACGCAAATTAAAGAGCGCGATGGGTGAAGATGTTGTTCTTGTTTTGTGTTCTTTTGTGTTTTTGTTTTTAAAAACAACATTATTATGTCAGTTTCCGGACCTGCCCATTGGCGGGTGGCCGTGCCACGCTGTTGACTGGCCGCGAACGCCTGCCCTGTGCATCGGCGCACCGAACAAGAGAGTGAACCGCCTTGGCCGCAACGAGCCTGTGGCCGGACCCTAACCTGGATCACTCCAAGGTCCTTCGAACGGCGAGGCAAATGGAGGAGGCACAAGCGAGAATTATGAAATGTGACGGAAAAAAGCCCATCAGAGATCTGTCGTCATTTCTGAAATTCCTCGCGGGTTTGGAGCAGAGACGAGGAAAATAGGCGGGAAATCCGAAAACCCAAAAACAACACGAGGGACCAGAGGAAAGTTGTGTTGTTCTGTCCTGGCCGAGGCACACGCAAGAGGGAGCGAGCGAGCGTGTGTTGTTGGTGGTGTGCCAGCACAGCCGTGAATCGAAGGGAGGAGACCAGGGAGGGTGAAGAGGAAGAGAGCGTGAAGTGTCCTACTCGTGCCGAGCGACCAAAAGCCCTTGAGAAAGCTCTCTCCGCGCGTGTGCAACGGAGCTCATCGGCTCGCCATCATGGACGCGGGCCAGGGATTCGTAGACGCGCTGCCGATTTACACGATTATGCCCAACGCCAGCCCTCAGTACGTGGTGGGCATCAAGCTGTCAAGCGAGTTGCTGCAGCATCTGCAGAGCAAGGGTACTGCAGGCATGACGATTAGCTTTGGAAGCCAAAATGTAAGCACCCCCAATCTAGCTTTCCATTTAATCATAACGTGTTACTCACCTAATGCCCCTTTTCTTCCTTCCCATCTTATAAGATCATATCGGTGGGCAACGAGCAGTTCTCATTCAGGGCGCCGCCCGAGGAGCATGGAGTGACCGACTGCTATCATCAGGTCGATGAGGGTGAGGAGGGTACCTTCACGAAGGTGGGCGTGGTCAAAAGGAAGATCTTTGTCACGCAGAAGCTACGCGAGGAAGACAGGAAGCGCGTCAAGACCGCCACCGAGACACATGAGAAAGAACGCTTGTCTCACAAGTACGTAGCCCCCCTCCCCAAGCGATTGGCATCTCGCACAAGCTTGTTGGCTTGCAGGCTCCTTGCCCCAGGGACTAAAGAGCGAGATGAGGGAGAGATGTACAAGATTTTTTGACATTTTCCATTTCACGTAATGCAGGAGCGTGCTGATTGACACTACTGGGCAACTGATTTCCAAGGATGGCAAGAGGAAGGCCCCATCATCGATCACCAAGCCGCCCCCGACCGTCATCAAGCGAAATCGAACCGAAACCACCCAGCCTCGGCCGCAGTTGGCCTCGTTGTCCTCAATGGCGTCGAAGCACGCCACTGCCGCCTCGTCCAAGCTGAGCTCGCCCAAGCGGGTGCCCCTGCGCACGCAAATTGTTCAGCTGCTGGCCTTGGAGGCCCTCCCGCACGAACAGATCGAAGCCAAGTGCTCGACCGCGAGCAAGACGGCCCTCGCTTCTACGCTTCAGCAGGTACGCTCCCTCCCTTCATCACCCAGGGCCGCTGCCAACTCGCTCTTTCCTCCAACGTCGGGAGCTGATGGCGCGTCTTCTGTCTCCACAGGTGGCGAAGATGAAGGACGGGCTCTATCACCTCAAGAAGGAAATGTACAGAGAAGTCGACACCAATTGGCCAAGCTTCACGTACGTTCACCATCACCCTTCTCATCACCTCGGACGACGTTGATCGAACATTCTTCTATCGTGTGCCCTCGCGCGCAATTGCAGTCCTGAGGATAAGGCCAAGGTGTTGGAGCGAAAGGCGCTCGCGAAGCAGCCGGAACAGGAGAAGAAGAAAGAGGAGGAGGCAGAGGATATTCCTGCCCCGGAGCCCATCGCCGTACGTGCCTCCCTTAATCTCTCAACTACAACTACGTGTACAAGTAGAACTGAACCTTCGTACCTTGTGCAGTTGGAGGCGAAGGCGACTGGCACTCGCTACCCTTCGCCCCTTCCTCGCTCGCTCGCGGCAGCTGGCAAGGAGAGGGCCAAGCCCGAAGAAAAGGTGATCCCCGCGCGGCTGGCCCCGCCACCATCTTCCTCTTCATCATCCTCGTTAAAGATGGAAAAGGAGAGGGAGCTGGCCAGGGAACGGGAGAGAGTCAAGGAAAAGGAAAAAGAAAAGGAGAAGGAGCTCGCCAGGGAGCGCGAGCGAGCCAAGGAGGAAGAGCGGGAGCGGGAGCGAGTCAAGGAGCGGGAGCGAGAGAGGCTGCTACGAGAGAAGCACGAGCGGAGCCCCAAGGATCCGTCTCCCGCCCACTCCTCTGCCTCTTCTTCGGCCTCCTCGTCCCCATCAGGGTCGCCAGCCGCTCTGGTTCGAATGCCACTCCCCTCGACTGACGTGAAATCTAGTTCGGCTGTGTCGTGTCGTGTGCTTGTGCGCCTCGTAGATGCCACCAATACTGACCTTGCACCATGCAGGTGGTGCCAGGGTCTTCGCCAAACAAGGCGAAGGAAGAGGCGTCGGCTCCACGGAATGGGGAACACAAACGAAAAAAGGCAAGGACCGAGCCGCCCAGGGAAGGGACCACATCCCTTGCCTTGCCGAGCAGAGACAACAACGGAGCGTGGAAGGGTATGGGCTCCGCTCCCCTGTACCTTGCCCGTGACCTCCGCCCTCATTGCCTCGCGATCGTTCATGCATCACAGGGCCGAGTATCTCCATGAGCGAATACAAGAAGCGGAGGGCCGAGTGGGAAAAGAACTACAAGGAGTACTGCGAGCTGCACCGGAAGCTGAATGAGAACGCCCAGTTCTTCCAGGTATAGGCTTCCCCCTCAAATCCCACTCTCCGCTTCTTTGTGCGTCGCCCACTCTCAACACCGCCACTCTAATCACTATGTTGCTACTCGTCACCCAGAACTTGGGCGGTCAGCTGAAGAAAGCGTCGTCTTCAGAAAAGACCAAGATCGTTCACCAGATCTCCACCGATTATCAGAAGCGCATTTCGGTACCCCGCTCTCCTCGCCCTATCAGACCTCGAATACCCGCTCACACTCGTACCTCTTCTTCTGTGGAACTGTGCGCAGAGAGTGCGGCAAATGAAGCTGCGCTTCTCGTTCCTCCACGGGGAGATCAAGAGGGAGAAGGCCGCGCTCCTCGCCCTCAACCCCTCCTAGCACACAGAGCGAGAGTATTTCTCCTACCCCCCAACCCCCTCACTCAAACCTGTTACTACCCTCTACACACCTTCCCCTTCCCCCTTTTATTTATTGTTGGCTTGTAACATACCCCAGCTTCAACGAGCCATTCTGTTTGCCCGTGCGGTCAAAAAGAGGCCTTTTCCACCAACCCTGCAGTGATCCCATCCACAACACGACAGTCCCTTGTTATTCTTCTTGTTCTCTCTTGTTATTATTTACACTTCTGCTGCCACGGCCTGGAGGAGAAGGGTGAGGAGGGGCTTGGCTCGGTAGGGGAACAGTCCCTTCCGGTCCAGCCTCTCGATCGTGTCGTGCAGACAGCGCAAGACCTTGTACACCCTACCCTCCTCGATTCCTACTTCGTCGTCAACCTCATCTTCCTCCTCGTCTGCGGCGATCCGGCGACAGATCGCGACCAAGGCGTGGCGGTGGCTGGTGAGATGGCGGAGGTACTGGCAGAGGTAGGCGAGGAACGAGGTCTCGTTGCCAATGAGGAGATCCAGGAGGAACAGGTGGTCGAAGCCCACCACCTGCAGGAAGCCGATGAACACGGCGTGAGGCGAGAGCTGTGCTCGAAGCAACTGCAACGCCTCCGGGTGCACCTCATCCCGGAGCCATGCCTGCAAGCTGCAACACGCACGCACACACACGGCTTTGAGACACGTTCAAGTTCGAGATTTGAGGGCCGAGGGAGGTGGTGTGTACGCCGGGTTCTGGGCCACGGTCTCGTGAATGGTAAGGAGGTGGTGCATGACCTCTATCATGGTGTCGTCCTGTGACGACATCAACTCGAAAAAGGCAGTGGTCATTCCACCTCGGGGCATCTCGCCTGCTCGACAACATCCGCGCACCCGCGCGAGCTGAGCGATCAGCGCAAGCCGAGAGTGATTGGGTCGAGCGCGAAAGCGTACCCATGTGGGCGCGCAGAAACTCGGCCAAACTCGCTCTCAGCGCGTTGGCACCCGCTTGAGGGTGCTCTCCCTCCGAGGTAGTTGCCATTGTCCGTCGCCGTTGCTTGTCGTGCGAATCGTTAGTCCCACTCCATGGCGTGTCTGGTGCTTTCCTCTTTCTCGTGCCCTCATCTGTGTCGCTCCTGGGCAGAAGTGGCGACGGCGGAGTGGTGGCCGGATGCTTCAGTGCGCGCTCAGCGTCGTCGGGTGGAGAGAATTGCCGCGCGAAGGCGGCGCACACGCGGGTCAACAGGAGTACCGCACGGCGGCGAATGACCGTCAGCTGCTCCTGCGTCACTTCGTCGAAGGCCAGGAATGTCGAGCGCAGCGCCGGCAGGAGGGGAATGCGCTCGATGCCGGGCGCGCGTGGTGCGAGCTGCGCCTGGATCGATGCGACGACTTTGGCATCTTCGGCTTCCATTGATGTCGCTCGATCCCGCGCTGCAGCGCGTTCCAATGGTGTAATGAAGCTCAAGGCAGCCAGGCATGACGTGACCTAGCGGTACGAACAATGACAACTGTCATTGCCTAGTGGTAGGCCATTTACCACCGAGCAAGAGGTGTGGCAGTAGGTAGTAGGTACCAGCTGATGAGTCATCGACGGGGAGGAAGAGAGGTCGGTGTCGAAGAGGTGGGTGAGCAGCCGCATCAGCGATGAGCTCGCTCGCAGGCCACTGTCGCGATCCACTTGAGTCCGTTCCCGCACGTAGCCCACGAGCTGGCAGGTCGTGCCGTTAGCTTCCCGAACCCGATTGGAGTGATTCTGCTCATGCGCGAAGGGTGAAGGTACCTCTGGGCATAGGGCAAGAGCCAGCTTAGTGGTACTCTCGATGATGGCACTGGTGGCAATCTCGCGCTCTCGTTCCGCATCGTCATTGCGTGCCTCGGCCTCGGCCGGCACCACTCGCGCGCTTTTCAGCGCTTCCACCAGCAGCCTGCACAGCGCATCGAGCCCGTCCACCTTGGGGAAGGTGAGGCCAGCCGGCAAGTGTCATCGAAGGTCCAAAGGTGAAAGCGCCAGCGGGCAAGCTTACCGACTGTGACGCGTCGGTGACTAGCGCGCTCAAGGACTCGCACAGGCACGACAAGAGCTCGCGACCTACGGCGTGGCGCGGCGGCCGCGATGTGAGGTGGTCCGCCGAATCGCCTGTGGTGGTCTGTTCGTGTTGTCTGCGCCAAGTTCGCAGGATCTCCATGGAAAGCTTGAGCACCGCCATGGTTCCCTTCGGTGGGGCAGTGCGGTCGTCATCGACCACCACTGGTCGGGCCTGGAAGAGGCGGCGGTAGTGGGACCTCAGGGTCTGCGCGTAGTCGTTGCCCTCGTCGTGCGTCGGGCCTTGGGCGTAGTCCGAGGAGGAACTGAGAAACAGGACCTGTAGCGCTCGCCTCGCCGCCAGGGCCACCCACTTGTCCGCCGAGGCCAAGTGGGTCATCAGGTCGTCCATGCACGCAGCGGTCCACGCTCGTTTGCACACTGCGGCGAGCACTCGCTGGCGCGTGGTTGCGTTGCCGCTGACCTGCGTCATCTGGCCTTGAGCACTATGCACAGCTACCAGGTCCTGCAAGGGGAGGGGGCAGGGGTACCATCTCGGCTGCGGCGCAGCAACGATGAAGCAGCGTGAGCCGGAGCAGCGCGACAGGGTAGGGTCGGGGGGTCTGAGGCGGTGCTGTGGGCAACAGCATGCGGCAGATCTCCTGCACTGTGAAGGAGATGCCGGGCTCGTCCTCCGCCTGTTGTTGGAGATTCGCCTCCAACGCACACAGCTCCTCCCACTCCCCCATCCACACCAGCAACACAAAATAATTGTATATTTAAATAGCTCACATTCCATAAAATAAAAGAAAAAAAGACAGAGAAGAAAGGAAGAACATAATCGCACTCGCAAAATCACACACGATGGAAGGACGAGGAGGTGCCGGAAAGAAGCGCGGAAAGGCGAAGCGCGGGGTTGCGAAAGAGAAGGATGATGGATCGTCCTACCCGACACAAGCCCTCATCAAGAAGGCCGAGGAGCTCGTCGAAGAATACAACTACGAATTGGCACAGCGATTTTATGAGAAGGCCCTCTCCCAGGAGCCGAGCAACACACAAGTACGACCACCCACTTCATTCCGGCCCATTGTGTTTCTTCCGTTCATTCAATGAACATCTCCATCTCTGATAATTGCGCATCTTTTAATGCAATTCATCATGTTATTTTTTGTTAAAAATTGATGCAGGCATTGGGTGGCTACGCCGAGGTCCTGATGCAGCTCGGGGAGGCTGATGAGGCCTACCAGGCGCTCATGCGCTGCATAGAACTGTCGCCCGAGGGCGACGGCACGCCCTACCTCAACCTCGCGCAGATCTCTGAGGGTCTCGAGGCCTTGGGCTACTACAACAAGGGCATCGAGCTGCTGATCAAGAAGCGTGCTGCCCTCTTTGCCGAGGTACGTGCCAGCAGAGCTCAACTTCCCTCGCGATGCAGGCAGCTAACAGACTCCGGGGCTCATGGCCCTTGGGCAATGCAGGAGGGAGAGACGTCAGAGAAGGTGCTCGAGCTCAACGTTCAGATCGCAAGCGCCTTCTGCGCTGCGGCTGAGATCTACCTCACAGACGCTTGGTACGTTGCTGGTGGCTCTCCCTACCAGTTCCGCGTTGTGCTTTGCTCACTCTTTGTTCTATTCTGTGCTGGGAGTAGCTTTGAGGAGAATGCGGAGAGCGAGTGCGAGCGGTTCGTGAATGAGGCGCTCAAGTACGATCCGGAGAACCCCGAGGTGCATCAGACCATGGCCAGCCTCCGGATAAGCCAGAACCGAAAGGACGACGCCCTGCGGTCCCTCACCCACGGCCACCAGCTCTGGGCGCACATTGGTATGCGCTCACTCCTTCCTTCCTTCCGCACCACATACATCACCATCAACTCCATGCTCTTTCCAGTCATTCATTACACCTTGTTCACACTCACCTTCTTATCATATCACGTACCGTAGAGGAGGATGAGGCCAAACCCGAGTACGAGTTCCGAACGAACACGGCCAAGCTCTTCCTCGAGCTGGGCCAGCACGAGACGGCGCGACAAATCCTGGAGGTGCTGGTCGAGGAGCACGACGCCATCGCCGAGGTGTGGTACCTGCTGCACCTCGCCCTGGTGCCGACCGACATCGAGCAGGCCGTCGAGGCGATCACGCAGGCCAAGGAGCTCATCGACGAGGAGCTGGAGGACGCCGACCACCCGGAGCTGAACGAACTGCAGGAACGAATCAACACGGCACTGGCCGGGCTCCCGCAACTCCCCGAGGAGGAAGAAGGCGACGCCGTAGAAGAGGATGGAGACGGTGAGGATGGTGAAGACGACGACGATGACGACGACGACAACGACGGAGGCGACATGACGGAAGGCTACTGACCAACACCGTGACCAAAAACGAAAACAATTAATTTTAATCAGGTGTGTCGACAAAATATCTTGGCGCCTTTTTTCTTCACCAAAACACAACCGCCTCATGGCCCACCTTGCTTTCTGGGGCGAATCTGCGATCGACTCTTGCCAAGGCGAGATTGCAAGGGACAGCAAGGTTGCGGTCACGAGCGTGTGGATTGGAATCATACGGTGGAAGGCCGGAGGTGAGGATGAAGAGAGGAGGGACGCCGAAGGAACGGAGGAGCACTTCGACAATGACGACACCGTCGGCAGCAGCAGCTGAGAGCCTGCATCGATTCATGAAGTCGCGCTCGGAGGCGCGAAACAAGCAGATGGAGGAACAACACAGACAAGAGGAGGAGGCCGCCCGTGCGGCCCAGGAGCGACGCGCGCAGGCGCTACGTGCCCTCGAAGATTTCACCCGAAAGCAAAATGCGACCCATCGCCCCATCACAGTATCTTCATCTGCGACTGCACAGAAGCAGAAGAGCATGAGAAGGAAGACCACGATCGGCACTGAGATTAAATCCGCTGCAATCAAAGATGAGGCGCTTGCGACCGAGAAGAGCTCTAAAGTGAGGAAGGTGCCGCCACTCCCGCTCGATGGCCTGGTGTGCGGCAAGGAGAACGGTCCGCCCACCGGCAAGCATCTCGCGACTACTAGTGCTGGCAAGGGCCACACAACTCGGAAGGTCGGCACCGCCTTGAGCAACCTCAATCCACCTCATCCACCGACCACTGGAGCGACCAAACCTCACCATCTGCC
>CACVKS010000101.1:0-26685 GCA_902749335.1 Acanthamoeba triangularis
AACTGTGACTGTGCTGTTGTCGCCATCTCTGCTGTGTCTGTTGGCTGCCACACATTTTTTGTTGCAACGCGGCCGCGACAGTGCTCCTTTTTTTTTATTTTCTGCCCGGACTTCCCCCTTAAATAAAAATTGAACACGTTGGGACGCCGCGGGTTAGGAGGCGGCAGAGTAGGCGCTGGCCGACTCGTCGTCCTGCTGTTGGACGGGCAAGTAGTGACACTTGAAGATATGCTTGCTCACCTTGTCCGGGTTGTCCTTCACGTACCGCAGCGCATCAAACTGTCGGCAGGGACATTAGAAGTGTGGCGTGTGTGGCGTGCGTGTGTGCGGTGGTGCATATGCGGTGTGTGCGGTACGGAAGAGAGGAGGCGTACGTTGTCGGCGAAGACGTGGGAGAGGTCTAGAGTACAGGAGCGTGCCTTCCGCACGTAGCTGGGATCGGCTCGCTTGGGGTCGATGGCGCCCTCCTCGACAAGCTGCTCCAGGGTCACCGTGGCTGTCTGGATCATAAACTTGTCCTTACACTCTTGCATCTGCTCCAGCGCCTCCTTTGAAAGCTGACGAGCAAGAACTGCCCCCGTGTGCGTGTGCGGTGGCGCATGTGTGTGCGATCATTGTGAGACAGCCTGCCTAGGAGATAGAAGGAAGAGGCAGGCGCACTGGAGATGGTCAAGACTTGTCTGGGCAGGAGTATCCCGTGGGTGGGCTTCACTACGTAGTCCTTGGGCTTGGTGACCTGCAATACGCGCGCGCACACGTGTGAGGCACCCTGAAGCCGTCGACGGCAAGAAGCGAGAGCTTGCTGCCGCTTGTACCATGACCCGGAATAGGGTGACGGCCGAGCGTGTGCTGTTTCGCATGTAGAGCCGCGTGTGGACCGTATGGGCGGAAGGCGTGGGGAAGTAGAGGCCGTGCGCCGGCGTGGGATAGAAGTCGAGGCGCGGATGTCGCCCAAGGGACCGCCGGAAGAACCGCTTCCAGCTCTCCGTCGAGTCCTTCTCGCGCTTGAGTGCGGCCTGCTGCGTCTGCTGGGCCAGCCGACTGAGTCACGCTCGCGTGGTGTGTCGGGCTAACGATGTGCAAGTACCTCTTCTTGTGGTGCGTCAGGGCAGAAGGTGAAGAACTGATAGACGAGGCGCTTCCATAGGTAGTCCTCGTGCATGTCTGTGATCATCTTCCAGGTCTTGCACACCTGAGATGCGCGTAGCACAATTCGTGAGTCATATGGTTTGGATGCGTGGCTGCGATTTGGTGGGACAGTACCTCAGATGCGGTCGCGAGGGAACACTCGTCGAGGTGAGAAAAGATAAGGACGATGAGCTCAGGCGAGAAGATGGAGAAGAGAGATTCTTCATCGGCGCGTAGCGTCTGGACAATCCGCCACTCCTATGGTGGGAAATGTTGGTGTGTTGGCGGTGAGTTAGCGAAGATATGATCATCACAATGCTAAACAGATGTGCAACCTTATACTTCTTCACCAGATCTTTTCCTCCCTCTCCCTGAAGAAAAACGTAAAAATAGTTTGTCTCCTTCTTGAGCTCTTCTATCTCACGCTGCAAGATGCGCAGCTTTTGCTCATCCTGCTTGAAGTCCATCACTGGCTTATTTTTAATAAAATTTTTTCTTTTTTAATTTGTCCTCATAGTGCCCTCCTATCTTGCAGTGACCATGTGTCACATCTCTACACATACAAGGACTGGGATAGGTGCAAGCCCTGCTGCAAATAGAAATTGTTGATATGCTTTGTTTACCCAAGAAAGGAATCTGTGCTGTGCAGAGAGGCCCCTTTGACCTGCCAGCAATCCCTTCTGCTCCACCCCTTGTGCTGAGATGCATGGGGGACCTAGGTGTTGAATAAACCTACCCATTAAAGAAATGGAGTCACACTATACCAAAGGGTAGGGTGTGCAGTGCATGACATGCTTGTCTCACATCAAAGCACATCCTGTGCAAGTGCCTTGTGCACTTGCAACCTGTGTGATGTAATTGGAAAATCAAGTGGGTGCACAGCAAGGGCTGTCCACTTGGTTGAGGTGCAATTGATGATGAAGCAGCTGAGTAAGGCAGACACATCTAGACAGTTTGGATGGGTAGCAGCAGGCCTTATTCAGAGAGGGAAAAAGCACATAAAAAGGAAGATAGCACAAGCACAGTGCCACCCACAAGGACCCAAGCAAGAGACTGGGATTTAGAACTTGGAATGCCAGGAACACAAGCTGCAAGCATCCCTACATTGTGAATTCAGCACAGCTGAATGGGGTGGCAAACACAAACTTGCCCCACTGCAGTCTCCCTCACTGACTATAAAGGGGAAGCCATACAGTGGCTGTGGGTGATGCCAAAGCCATGTGTGGCAGTGGATAAAGAGGACTGCAGCAGGAGCAGGGTGTCATCTGGACATGGTCTTGCCAGTACAAGGACCAGACAAGGAAATGGTCCAACCTTTGACCCTTAGTCCATTGTTCAACTGGCTGACCTCCCACAGCACCAAGTACTCCAAAGCCTGCTCTATGTGAACACAGTTTGATTCTCAAGAGCCAAAGCCTTGCAAAGGTATGGCAAACCTTTCCTGGACAAGTCAGGTACAAGGAAGCTTAAAACAGAGGAGGGTTTTAGTGGGTTCAACTCCCCCCTGCCTAGTGGACATGTGACAAAGAGCACAGACACCTGGCACCTACACAGACTGTTATCTACCAGGGCAATAAACATTAAGGGCAATGGACCATCCTGGGTTTGAGGCCAACTGTCTTCACATCAACCTCTACAATCTCATCCACTGGCAGCCACTCACTTGATATGGAATTCCACCACTAAACAACCTGATCTTAGCCTTTTTTTTACATTTTTTACTGTTCTCATTAAAGGCAGGTACTGGAACTCTGGCCAGCTCAGGTGACCACACTGTCAAGGAGGGGAGACTCATCATAGCATGACTCCTCATCAGTGTCAGCCTCTTCTTGTGTATCCACCACTGCAAATTCTGAGTCCTTTGAGCACACCTTCCGCAAGCCCAGCCCACCTTCTCACAACACGACAAGTGAACATGTGATTGGGCATGAGCTGCACCACGCTGCTGGCTGGGGTGTGGCTTTAAGTACCCTTGCCTGACTTAGTGGCTTGAGGCGAACTGAGAAAGTCAAGGAGGTTGGGGAAGCAGTGGACATCCTTGCCCACCTGCACGTTGAATCCGGTCTCGGTACGCAGCACCCGCAAGTGTCGCGCCTTGCCCTTATCCTGCCACGCGCAGGTGGTAAGCAGACCCGGCCATCAAACAAAAAGCCTGCGCGGTACCTCGCGACTGATGGTGATACAGGAGGAGTCCTTGGCGGACAGCCGCAGAAGGAATCCCTTTTTCGTGGCGGCCAGGCGTCGCTCGGCCTCCTTTGCTTCTATCGTGCCGTGGAAGCTCCTGTGAAGAAAAATGATCAACGTGTCGCTTTTTGTTGGATTCGAATATGGTTGGAGGGTACCCTGTCTTGCAAAGCTCGGCGAACTGAAGCGTTGGGTTGATTGGAGGAATGCATGGAATGATCGTTAAAGGTTGAGTAGCGTAGGGTTGCGACGGGGGGAGCACGTACATCTGCCAGGATGGTAGGCCGGAAGGGTCCGAACAGGTGGGTGAATCGGCCGAAGCTCTCGAGCACCACGGTCCACTCCTGCCTGTCCCGGCTCCTGGTCATGTCCTCGCTACGCGTAGCTGAGGATCGATCATCCCAAAGCACGAACCGCATGACACGTCAGCAGAGGAGTTGATCTTCAAACTCCAGTGATGGGGGCACGCCAGAGCTATTACCGATGAGGAGCTGAGCGCATTTGGCTTCGGGGGTCTGGGCGTAGAGCTTGAGGGGAAGCTTGGGCTTGGCATAGCGGTGGAACGCCTCCAGGAATCGATCCCAGGTCACGGCCCACGGGTAGTGCTGCCCGTCCTGCGAGTGGTCATGACTGGACTGTAAGCCGCGTGCGCCAAGGAATGTATGCGAAGAATGTGCACGGACCTTGGGTCGTAGCTCCCGCCAAAAGGCGCGCGCCGAAGCGTGTGACAGGGAGAGGTCCACCACAATACCGTCGAGGCGCTTCAACACCTCCGCGAAGCACGGCCGCGCGTCGCGATCGTGGTGCCAGCAGTCGCGCAGGAGCTCGGCGACCGCCTCCGGGACATCGTCCGTGAGCGCCGGCCGCTGCTTCCGGTCTGCTCCCATCACATTAGTTTGTGGATTCCAGGAAAGCCTACAAAACCTCGAGGGGCAGTATACGAACCCACAACCGCGTGATGAAGTTTCTTGATGCTGTCGATCTGCTTGAAGGGCTTCACGCGCGTGAACAGCTCCTGTTCATCCATCCGTTGGTTCAACACAAATCTGGTGAGCCAGACTTTGTGCGTGAACGAGTCGAGAGAGCGCCCGCGCATACCGACAAAAGTACGGCGTAGGCGTAGATATCCGACTTCTCGCTCGACGGGACACCCTCAAGCACTTCCGGGGCCTGGGGTGGTGCTCGAAACTATGAGCAAAACAGCAAACCCACTCGCAGTCTGGGCGAGGCCGTAGGCGCACCAGATAGATGGCGGTGCCGGTGATGGTGTCTTTGGGCGACGCATTGGGGTCGTACGCCTCCTTGACGCACGACAAACCGAAGTCGCACACCTTGACGTTGCCCTCGGGCGTGACCTACACGCACAACCCAAGCACGCCCACATCATTCAGGCGAGGTAAGGTCAGCTCGTTCATCAACTTCACCAAGTAAAGGGCATCACGTCCACGCGTACCAGTACATTGGCCGGCTTGAGGTCGCGGTGTATGATGGGGTCGGGCTGCAAGCAGTGCAACCAGTTCATGCCTTTTTTGCCGACAGGGTTAGCTGCGTTAATACCAGTGGAAGTGGCTGGGTTGAACCTTGGGCGATGCCCTTGGCGATGTTGAGCTTCTGGCGGCTGCTCATCACCACCGAGGGGTCGTGGATGATCGCGTTCAGGTCGCGCCCGGCCACGAACTCAGTGACGATTGCTAATTGGCCCTTCTCCGAGCACACGCCCATCAGCAGCAGAATGCTGGGGTGCCTCAGTGCCCTGGAACAATGAGCACACACGCCACGACGAGCCCATTTAGTGGATTGCGACAATCAATCTTACTAGGACTGCAAACCTCATGATGTCGGCTTCGCGCTGCACAGACGCGATCTGGCTCGCGTCCACGCCGTTTCGGTTGCGCAGCACTTTGATGGCCACCTGCGACCCACGGCACATGCCCTGGTGATAGGGTAGAGCGGTTGCTTGGGAGTCGCCTCGCTACAGATCGGGGTGCGCGGCTAGCTGAGTACCTTGTAGACTGTGCCGTGGTGCCCCTGGGCGACGACCTCGTCCTTGCTGTTGTGGAGCTCTTCGGGCCTGATGGCGCCGTTTTCCCATCCCTGCCGCCAACAACCGAAGTTGTAGCCATGGTCAGGTGGGCCAACCCTCATTTAACAGTTATTTGCGAAATGGTGGACAATGTAATTGTGAACTTTGGGATAACGTGTTGTAGCCAGAGAACAATGGCGAAGACAAAGATGAAAAGATGAAGACGAAGATGAAAAGAAAAAGATCGAAGATGTAACTATTTAGGGGCGAGAGAGAGAGAGAGAGAGAGGACCAATGAAATGTCGGGTGTCTCATCCAACGAGCGCAATCGGGTCAGGGTCGACTTGACCCCGCTGTCCAGAAAGAATTGTCTCTTCTCGGCGAGCGTTGCCATCTGCGCGGTCTAGCCGAGCTGCTTTGGTGTTGTTGTTGTGATGTTGTGTGTATTGAACTGTGAAGCAAGCTTGTTCGTGTTTTGTGCACCAGAGTGGGTGCACCAGTCTCCTGCTAAACCAGCAACTCCGCTTAGCACCTGGTACCCGTTACAGACGACGGAGCGCAAGCAAAAGCAAAACCGGCTGTGGCGCCAAGGGGACGAGCCGCAAAGGGAAAAAATACAAGTGAGCAAAACAGCGCAACCCGGACCAGGCTGACCCAAGGAGGAGAGGACAGAAGGCGCGTTCAGGCGTCGATGTTGAGCTCGTCCAGGCTTTTGGAGACGTGGAGCAGGGGCGAGGGCTCGTAGTTAGAGCGGTCGAGCGGCACGTCGTGGTGCACGGCAGCGAAGGGCGAGTCCTTGTTGCACACCTTCGTCAGGTGCAGGCCGCCTTGAAAATTTGAAAAAAGAAAAAATAAACATTAGCCGAGCGTCCAACGAACGAGAGACACCAAACACGCGACACAGACCCACGTACCCTTTTTGGTGCGTTCCTTGGCCTGGGGCGACATGAGGAAGTCGATGAGCGACGGGAAGCTGTAGACCTCCTTCCCGATCTGCACGTTGAAGCCGTTGGGCTTCTTGGCGATCCTCTGGTGCTTGTAGCCCTCGGCCGTCTTCCGACTGATGGTCACGCAGGTGTCGTTGTTCGCCGACACCCGCAGGAGGAAGCCCTTCTTCATGCTCGCCAGCCGGCGCTCGGCCTCCTTAGAGTCGATCAGACCGTGGAAGCACCCAGCCTTGCACAGCTCGTCGAACTGGTGAATGTCGACACGAATTGAAACGTGAAAAATAAAAGAACGAAGCGTGAAGAGAAAAAGAACGAAGAACGAAGAACGAAGGAGCGTACGTCGCTGAGGATGGTGGGTCGGAGCGGGCCGAAGATGTGAAGGAAGCGAGCGTAGCTCTCAAGAGTGACGGCGAACCTCTTGTTGGTGTCGCTCGTCGTGATGTCCTTGCTGGCCACCGCTGCATCGAGGACGGTGAGCCTTTGGCGAGTGCGGAGCCAACGCATGCGGGAGAGAGCGGTACCGAGAATGAGCTTGGCGCACTGGATCATGGTTGAGTCGGGCGACAGGGCGGTGGGCTTCATGTTCATGTGCTCGCCGAAAGCCAGGATGAAGTTGTCCCACTCCACCATCCACGGCAGATGCTCGGCGTCCTGCAGCGCAAACCGAATGAACCCGCCATCAGCCCAATATCCCAACCTCGCGCCACATTGGGCCTGGGCGGAAAGAGGGCTGCGCGTACGAGTGCGTGAAGCCGCTTCCAGAGCACACGGCCAGCCACATCTCGGATGGTGTTGTCGACAATAATGTCGTCCCAGCGGGTCAGGATCTCGGCGAAGCTCGGCCTGGCGTAGCGGTCCTTGAGCCAGCAGTCGCGGATGAGCTTGACCACGTTGTCGGGAACGCCTTCGGGAATGGGCGGCCGCTCATCGCGATCTGTGTAAAACATCCACGATTAGAGGAATGTCGTGTGGAATGTGCGATCATGGATGACGGTGATGCGCGGACGTACCGACGACGGTCTCGCAGAAGAGCTGGAAGGAGTTCATGTGCGCGAATGGCTTGCCCTGGCGCGCAAAGAGCTCCTATCGGGTCGAATAATTGAATCGAGAGAGAGAGAGAGAGAGAGAGAGAGAGAGGAAAAGACCAGGAATGCAAATGTTCAAGTCAAGGAACGCCGCAGTCGCCAGACAGAGCGTGTCGAGGAGAGTGGTACCCAGAGAAGCATGCCGTACGCGTACACGTCGGATTTCTCGCTCGCGGGAATACCGCACAAAATCTCAGGCGCCTGTGCCAAACGTTAGTGTGAGTGTGTGTGCGATGGTGCGTGTGCGGTGCATGAGGGCATGGTACCATGTAGACGGGAGTGCCAACGGCCTTGTCTTTGAGGGGACCCTTGGGGTCGAACTTCTCCTTGGCACACGACAGACCAAAGTCGCACACCTTCACGTTGCCCTCCCGTGTGATCTGTCGAGTATCGTGCGTGCTGGTCAGCCAAAGCGCCCGAGCGTACAGCGAGAGGGGAGGTGCCAAGGGCAAAAAAGTTACCAACACATTCGGGGGCTTGAGGTCGCGGTGAATGATAGGCTCGGGCTTCAGGCAGTGCAGCCAGTTCATTCCTGATGGTCCAACGCACAATATGTAAATATACATTTAGAAATATATATGCATAAATTGGAAATATGTCTATATATATATATATATATATTGGAATATTTCGGAGATAGCGAAACCAGGAACAAGAACAAGAACAAGAAACGAGAACAGACAACAAGGAACGAGTGGAGGATGTGAGGGTGGCGCCTGTAGAGGTGTATGTGTATGTACCCTGAGCGATGCCCTTGGCGATGTGGAAGCGCTGTCGGTTGGAGATGGGGATGGAGCGGTCATGGACGATCGAACCAAGGTCACGACCCTCGACGTACTCCATGACGACGGCGAGGTTGTCCTTCTCCGTGCACACGCCCATGAGCAATAGGATGCACGGATGCCGCAGTGCCCTGTGGTTGTGGTTGTGGTTGTGGTTGTGGTTGTGGTTGTGGTTGTGGTTGTGGTTGTGGTTGTGGTTGTGGTTGGATGTGAGCCGCAGCCACGCGTGATGTGGAACAGGGGCGGCGGCGTACTTCATGATTTCGACTTCTCGCTTGAGCTCCTCGATCTTTTGCTGGGTGAGCTGCTGGTTGTGCAGCACCTTGATCGCCACGGGATAGCCTCTGCACCGCCCCTGCACGATGACGGTCAATTATTATCCATTACTTGTATTATTTGCCTATTTATTTTATTTATTTTTATCTTCTACACGTTCGTACTTATTCGTGGTGGGGTAAAGGAGAGGTGTGGTACCTTGTAGACGGTGCCGTAGTTGCCACGAGCGATTTCATCTTCCCTCCTGTACTCGAGCTCAGAAGCTCGAATCAGCGTACTGCCCGTTTCCTTGTGAGGTAAAAAGAAGCGGGGCGATTAGATCGGACGACAGTCCTCGCAATCCAAATCATACGACATCATTGCGCAATAAGCATCCCCCTGTACAGATCATGCAAAGTTGCAAAGCTCCTTTCGGAAGGAGATAGACGTTGAATGGATACGAAGACAAAGTCGCAATTCTCGGGGCACGAGAGAAAAAAAGAAAAATGCAGAGTGATGATGCCGTACCCACTCTCTTTGTTTGCGGCGGTCCTCTTCCTGATTGCGGCGTTGTTTGTTGAGGCGAGTCACGGTGGCCCGTTCATCTTCGCTGTCGTCGAAGAAGGGCTCGGCGTCCGCCGTTTTGTTCTTGTAGTCCATCTCTGCGTTGAGCTGGGGTGCTGACGATGCCTTCTTCCTCTTGCCCAGCGTTGGCGATGTCACTTGCCCCGGGGCCTCCAGCCTGTCACACCTTGGGGTCGCACACGGTCGCGTTGTGGCCCGTCTGCTGTTGTTCCTTTTGTCGCTTTCTCTTTTCGTTTTATTTGTTTCAATTAATTTATCAATTAATAAAACATTTTCTTTGATTTTAAAAATTAATGCATTAATTCTTGGCCGCAAAAGCCGCACCACCCCCACCCGGGTGTGTGATAAAGATGGTGAAGAAGAAGAAGAGGATGAAGGTGGTTGACAAGAAACTGGTCTCGGTCTGTCTTAGTAGGGAGGCTGGCTCTTGCTGGGTCCGCTCATGAGCTTGGAGAGCTGGTCCTCGAGATCGGCCGCGTCGACGTAGCTGGAGCTCTCCTCGGGCACCTCCATGTGCACCCTGGCGTACTCCGAGTCCTTGGAGCAGATCTTCTTCAGGTGGAGGCCGCCCTTCTTGGTGCGCTCGCGGGCCTGCGGCGAGTCGAGGAAGTCGAGCACCGTGGTGAAGGAGAAGATGTCCTTCCCGATCTGCACGTTGTAGCCGTCATCCTTCCTGAGGACCCTCTGATGCTGGAAGACGCCGTTGACCTTCCTGCTGATGGTGATACAGGCGTCCTTCGACGACAGACGCAGCAGGTAGCCCTTCTTCAGCGCCGCTAACCGCCTCTCGGCCTCCTTGGCCTCAATCATTCCATGCCAGCACCTAATGAGTCGCGTGTGTCGTGCCGTCGATGAGTTACGACAGCGGGGTTGTATCGCCCATTGGAGGGGAACGTACCCTCGCTTGCAGATCTCGTCGAACTCGGCGAGGATGGTGGACCGCAGGGGGCCAAACACCTTAAGGAACCTCGCAAAACTCTCGCACGTGACGACGTACTTCTTGTTGCTGTCGCCTGCCGTCTGGTCCTTGTCCTCCTCCGCTGTATTTGCGTTTGATTTGTTTTGGTTGACACAATGGCGCTCTTCAGTACATTGCTATGGCGATGATAGTTCGCGACCTAGCCTTCAATAGGTATAGTTTGGGGGCATACCCAGAGCCAACTTGGCGCATTTGTAGGTGGTGGTCTCGGGTCCCAGGGTCGACGGGTTCAGAGTGTAGTACTGGCAGAAGGCCAGCGCGAAGTTGTCCCAATCCACCACCCACGGGTAGTGGGCCGTCGACTAGGAGAAAAGAAAAGGGAAATGGGCGATGAGCGAAACTTCGCACAGTGTGCAAGGGAGAGGTGAGTCCTACCTCCTTCCGCCTCAGACGCTTGTAGAGCGCACGGCCCTCGAGGTCCTTGACGACGTTGTCCACGACGATGTCGTCCAACCGATCGAGGATCTCAGAGAAGCTGGGCCTGAAGTGTCTGTCCGGGTGCCAGCAGTCCTTGATCAGTTTTCGGATGTTGCTGGGGATGTCTTCGGTCATCGGGGGCCTCTCGTGTCTGGCGAGAGTGCAACACGGTTAGCAACGTCAATGCTGGCGGCGAGAGCCAAAAATCGCTTGTGTGTGGTGTGGTGTGTGTTGGGGTGAACATGGCCATGGGATGGGCACCTGTCGATGACGGCGTCACAGAAAGCGTCGAAAGTGGGAATCTCGCTGAACGGCCTGCCCTTTCGCATGAACAGCTCCCAGAGCAGCACTGCGTAGGCATAGACGTCTGACTTCTCGCTCGACGGCACGCCGCACAGGATTTCGGGGGCCTGGCGTAGAGAGCAACCGGAATTGCACACATGAGCATCGATGCCGTGTTCAACTCAATTGGAGGGAGAGAGTCCTAGGCGAGCGTCCTAGGCGAGGGCACAGTGAAAAGTACCATGTAGACGGGGGTGCCGACGGCTTTGTCCTTGGGTGGCGCCTTGGGGTCGAACCTCTCCTTAACGCACGACAGACCGAAATCGCACACCTTGACGTTGCCCTCCTTGGTCACCAGGATGTTGGCTGGCTTGAGGTCGCGGTGAATGATGGGCTCGGGCTTCAGGCAGTGCAGCCAGTTCATTCCTGATTGATGATGGTGATGGTGAAGCGGAAGAAGGGTGAGCGTGAATGTGCACAGGAGTTCTCCAGGCGGAATGATGATGGACGAGGTAGCGCGTGGGGGTACCCTGAGCGATGCCCTTGGCGATGTGGAGCTTCTGCTTGGTGGAGATATCGACGGAGCGGTCATGGACGATGGTGCCAAGGTCGCGACCCTCGACGTACTCCATGACGACGGCGAGGTTGTCCTTCTCCGTGCACACACCCATGAGCAATAGGATGCACGGATGCCGCAGTGCCCTGTGGTTGTTGAAGAGATTTGCGCAATGAGGAAACATTAGATGGTGCATTAATGAGATAAAAAAACGATTGAGCAACTATGCGTCTCGATGTTGGGCCAAGAATGGCGTACTTCATGATTTCGACTTCTCGCTTGAGCTCCTCGATCTTTTGCTGGGTGAGCTGCTGGTTGTGCAGCACCTTGATCGCCACGGGGAAGCCTCTGCACCGCCCCTTGTAGACCGTACCGTAGTTGCCCCTCGCAATCTCGTCATCTCTTCGGTACTCGAGCTCGGATGCCCTGATGAGGGTGCTTCCGGTCTCCTGCAGATGAAGCGTGAGCACCAGAAAAAAATGCAATGCGCTACACAAATTATGGAGCGGGTTCCCAAGCGAATGAATGGTAAATCACGTTGCCCCAGTGCCGAACGGTCACCCCCGATTACAAACGAACGTTGTACCCATTCTCTATGAATCTTGGCCGCCTCCTGGTCTCCCTTCTTGAGGAGGTGCAGCCTCTCGAGCGACGTTTTTCTTTCCATTATTGTTTTGTCGAAATTATTTGCGATTGACCCGTTCGTTTGAAGCCGAACAAATCCCTTCTGCTGACACGCGGGCTGCTGATTCTAGCTTCTTCGATCCAGAGGTCTCTTGAAAGATGAGAAAATTGTCGCTTTCCTCCAAAGGCGCGTCGTTCCCTTCTTGTTTCTTCTTCGACTCTGCCGCCGCCTTCGCGTGGCTTTGCTGGCGTGCAGCTCAACTAATTAATTTGTGGTCGACAGCAATCGACACAATGTTGTTCTGGGTGCGATCTCGCGTCACACTATGGCGCACCACAGCACATCCCGCGAAAGGCTGTGTCTTGCTCAGTTGAGAAGTGGATGACAGAACATAGCTTGCTCCTTTATAGCATCGCACACCAACAAGCTACAGGACCCACATGATCGCACGATGACATGTCCTCAGCGTGATGGAGGTGAAGCAGCCCCGGAGATCGCCCAGAGGGCAATAGTAACAGAGGAGCACACAACACAACAAGGAAAGTTGTCTGTTTATTCACCAGTGCGTGGTGCTTCAGTTGAGCTTGCGGTTGGCCGTGGAGTCATAGTTGAGCGGGTTGTTAAAGGTGTGCTTCTGGATGGCGTGCATGACTTCGTTGTCGAGCTCGGCCGGCGTCTCGACCTTCTTCGTGAGGTACAGGAAGAGATCGGGATCGATGCAATCCAGGATTTGCTCGAACTGGGCGAGTTGCGTTTCATTCATGGCTTCGAGATTTTGGATCGCGAAGGAGCCAAGGATGAGATCCGTCTCGAGCATGCCCCTCTCCTTGCTTCTGAAGAGCAGGCGCTTTCGGCGCGAGTCCAGCTGGCTGTACTTGACATCGTCGTAGGTCGGCAGCTGATTCGTGAAATTGGGCGAAGATGATGAAGATGCAGACGATGTAGAGAGCAATCTGGCCGATGTCGGCAAAATCAGTCCTCGCGACACGGGAGCAAACCTGACGGCACCGATGATCTGGGCTGATGCAATGCTGCTCCTTCTCATCTCTTCTCTCGTTTGGACTTAATGTTGCGATACGAATCGCAGCCGCACGCCAGCGCAAATTCGCGCAAATCTTGGCGTTTGCCTGACGTCATCGTACCACGTCATGCTGACATCAGCAAATTCCGCCAACATTCCAGCACGAGCTCAGGTCCGCTATGATTGGTTCGATTTTGAACCGCGGAGCTAAATCTCCGGCAACAGGCGGTCGTCCCCTCCAACCGTTCGGTCCCCAACGACGAGCGAGGACACGCACACGGACAACTAAACATCTGTGCAAAGAGAAAAACAATCAATCGAGGGCACATTGTCGGGTAGTCGTCCTTCGCTCTCGCTCTGCGGTCGCAGAGAAGTAAATCGAAAAAACTACAAAGAACGAAAGAGAAGAAAGAGAAGAGGGGACAAAGAGGCCATGAACTCCTATGAAGAGCTGGCGGTGTCCCAGCCGGTGACCAAGATGAAGGTCGAGGTGGAGAAACACATCGGGCAGGCCAGCGCCCAACACACTCCCGCGCGAAGCCGCGCCCTCGAGCAGAAGGAAGAGATTTTTTCGAAGGAGATCAAGGGCATCATCCAACGGCTCGAGGAGCAGGAGCGCCTGAACGCCGCGGAGGGGGCGGTCGCGGGTGTTTCCTCCTCGTCTCCTTCCCTCGCTTCATCCAAGAGCGGGTCTGGTATCGCCCGAGAGAAGAGGCTCGGGGATCAAATCTCGTTCACCGACGTCTCCTTCCTCTGTACCGAAATGCCCAAAGGTGCCCCTTCTCCTTCTCCTTCTCCTCTCTCACTTCTTCCTGCTCTTCGTTCTTTTTTGCCGTCCTGGCTTCGCTTTCGTTCTTTTATTTATTCAGAATATTTTGATTTATGTTTTGATGTAAGAATAATCTAAAAAGAAAGAATATCTGGCCAGGTTCGGTTTTATCGCTGGTCAAGGCGTGGAACAGCGGCTGCATGTGGCAACAGGTACGAGCACCAAGGGCACAGAACCAAGTGGGGAAAAAACTCGACTTCGCCAACCTTTCCACCATTGCCAATGTAGGGGAATTCGCGCAACCTGAAGGACCTGACGATGGAGGAATGGAAGCAGCTGGCCGAGGCCTCGCAGCGCCACTTCCCCGCCGTTCCCGCCGCAAAGGCCACCGCCCCGAACAAGACCGACCCCATCCTGGCCAAGGTTGGCCCCTCGCTTCGCAATCTACGCTCAGTGGCGCGTGCGAGTGTGCGGTGGAGCGTGTGCGACGTGCGCGGTGTGGGTGGACAGTTCTCATGACACGGCTTAATGGCGCGTAGGACGAGGCTCAGCGAGCGACGAGCGGGCCGGCTGACACAGTGCCCGAAGAAACCGCCAAGCCGCCGGCCGAGTGCGCTCACACACTGGACGACCACACCACGCCAGCGCCAGCGAGTGATGCGGGCGTCGACAAGCATTCCGACACGGCCGACGACACTCCGCCGCCACTGCAGCAGGCCGACCCTAGCGAGGACCCCACTGGCACTGGTGACAACAACCAAGGGTCCCAACCTGTCGCCGTCGCCGTCGATGACGTCGACAAACCGAACGCCACACCCTCACCGCAAGACGACCCGATTGTGATCCAGGCCACGGAGGCCCAGCAGCCCGATGAGAGCCCGGTCGACCAGTCCGAGGCCAAGCCGGCTGACTTGGTGGAGCCGACCGCGCCGGCGGCTGTGGAAGCGGCTCTTGTCGACGAAGCTGCGAAGGAGGTCACTACAGACGTCACCGTCGACATGTCGAAGAGTGTCTACACGATCAAATCGGCGGACTCAGTCGAGCCGGTCGCGGTCGGCGATATCCTCAGGAAAAGCGGTCGCGTCGTGATCGCCGAGGCCTCTGCGTCTTCGGCTGAAGCGTCGCAGGACTCTGTCGACGGCGCGGCGCCGTCGTCGCTCAAGAGCAAGGGCAGCAAAATTGACCAGAAGGAGGAGGCGCGCAAGCAGGCGCACGCCCGGCGAAGAGGCCACGTGCGCGCCGCGTCGATGAGTGAATCGCTCAAGTCGCTCGTCATCGGCGCGAGGGTCGAGCCCTCACCTTCGATCGAAAAGATCAAGAAGGACGGATCGTCGGCGTCCTCGCCGTCGCTGTCGACATCATCGCCAATGTCGACAGCGACGTCTTCGCTGGCCTCGTCGTCGTCAGGCAGCAAAGGCGGCGGCGACTCGATCACCAAGCAACCGCACAAAGAAAAGAAAGAGAAAGAGAAGAAGAAATCCAAGTGGGACAAGGTGCGCGGGCTCAAGGGCAGTGCGGCCAAGGACAAGAGCGACACCATCAGCGAGGACGTCATCGCTGCGGCCAAGCGCGAGCGCGATGCCGGCAGCTCGATCGTGACGGGCACGGCCGCGACGTCTGCGTCGACCAAGAAAGCCAGCGACAGCCTTCGGCCGCACCTGATGAAGCACAACTCGGAGAAGCTCGACCGAATGCTGGTCCGGCGGCCCAGCTACAAGGTGCTGGTCGAGCAGGGCTACATCAAGGAGTGGGGCGACGCGGCCGATGCCGCGTCGGCCGTCAAGGGTCCCTCGCCGCGCGGCCCCAAGCGCTCGCCGACCTTCAAGCTCGCCCATGAAGACGACGGGGCCGCGGACGGTGGGAAAGGCAACGTTGAGCAGGCGCAGGGGGAGGACTCGGACGAGGAGACGCCGCGGAAGTCGCTCATCGACAACGTGCAGCTCCTGCCCACCGACAGTCTGTGGCACGTCGAACGAGGGTCCAAGCGGGTACCGACACGCAACACGACACGACAAGCACGACACACACACGAGCTCGCGCTAACGGGTAAGCGGGACATTATCAGGACTTTGTGCCGGGAGCGTACATGGCCTTCGAGAACGACCACGAGCTCGTGCCCTACTACAAGAAGTTCTTCTACCAACGAGGTACGTCGAAGCTTGGTCGTTGGCGACTCGCGAGTAGCCTCATGTCCGACCACTCATTACATGCGCGTGTCGTGTCGCGTCGCGTCGCGTGCAGAGCACGAGAATTACTGGGCCAGGCACGAGCGTCTCGGTCCGATCCTCATTTCGATCGAAGGGAAATCCACCCGCGGCTCTGCCCGCCTCCTGCGACGAGGTACCCCGCCTTTTTTCTTTTGTTTTGTTCTCTTCGGCTCCTGGGAGCTCTGGGCCGGGCTCTGATGCTTTCACAGAAACGCACGCGTCCGGCCTGGCTGAGTCGCCCACGTCGAGCCCGGTGCTGTCGCGCGAGAACTCGCCCTCGTCCCTCGGCAACATTCCCATCGACGCTACCGATTCCACCCCCGCGGCCGCGTCGAACAGCGGCAGCAACCTCACCAAGCAGGCCAAGCGGCGCTCGGCCATTCTATTGTACCTACTCCCCACCAGCGCCTCACCCAAAGCTCAGATGAGCTCGCTTCGCCTCGATTTCTGACGTCGCTGGTATTCAGGCCTCGCAAGTCGAGCAACGCCAACATCAAGGCGGACATCATCATCAAGGAAGACCCGTCGTCTGCATCACCGTCTTCGTCGTCGTCGTCATCATCAACCTCGTCGTCGTCGTCATCGTCGTCGAGCCTGTTGCACAATCTGGGGAAGGACGCGTTCAAGCTGGGCGGATGGAAGACCAAATCGGAGATATTCTCCATCCCGGGCAAGTCCCGACAGGCCAATGGGGCGCCGCATACGTGGCGCGTGCTCCTGCAGACCAAGAAGGGCGCCCAGCAGTTCTTCATCCGCAGCGGCACGAGCAAGGCCGAGAAGCATCGGGCCATCCAGATCGCGTGCGGCTCGCAGGGCATATGCCCCGAAATCCACGACCTCAAGCTCAAGCCCGTCAAACCGTCCTCCTTCCCTGTACGTTGGCGCTTCAGCCTCGTGTGTCTTGCGTGTGTGGTGGTGCGTGTGTGCCGTGTGCGAGAATTGACGCTTGGCTTCGACGTTAATACAGGAGGACATGGTCAAGTTGGAGAAGGCGTTTTTGGATCATGACGAATACAAATTCGGTGTACTATACGGCAGGGAGGGCCAGAGCGAAAACGAGATGTTCGCAAACGGTAAATCATACCACCCTATCGCGACACGCATCTCCGCACACGCACACGCACACGCACCACCGCACACGCGACTAACGATTTACCGTACGGAATCACAGTGGAGACGAGCCCTGAATTTGAGCAATTTTTGAACCTCCTGGGAGACAGGGTCACACTCAAGGGCTGGACCCAGTATGCCGGCGGACTCGATGTCAAACGTACGCCATCGCTTTCTTTCTTCTTTTTCATTCTTTTTCGTTCTTTTTCTCTCTTCGTCAGTGTTCTCTTTCTCGCTGACTTATTTGCTCGCATGTCGGTCCACATTGAATCGGTGCAGGGGATTCGACGGGCACGCAGTCGGTGTTCCGAAAGTTCAGAGATCTGGAGATCATGTTCCACGTGGCTCCGCTGCTTCCATTCTATCCTGACGACACCCAACACGTACGCGTTCCGTGTGTCGTGCGGCGTGCGGCGGCGTGTGCATCGTGTATGTGATCGCGGTGTGTGCCAAATGATAACGTCTGACATTGTGCGGTTCGCGTTATGGTGCTTCAGGTCGAGCGCAAGCGACACTTGGGTAACGACATCGTTGTGATCATCTTCCTTGACAGCGGCACCTTTACTCCGTCAATGATCAAGACCAAGTTCAATCGTACGACCTGCCATTCGTCTCTCTTCTCGTAACATCGCTCACGCTAGCAATTGGTAGACATCTACGCGGTCGTGTCCGTCGATCGCGACGAGGTGACAGACGAGATCATCTTCTCCGACGGCCCTGGCTCAGCCCCGCGGATGAGGTTCGCACGCCGGCTCAGTCCACCACACCCACCTTGCTCTCCCCTTCAGTCTCACTCACCGTTGTTGGTCTTCTTCGCCACCACCTTCTTCACCACACAGAGTCGAGTTTGCGTCGCGGGAGGGAGTGCGACCCTACGGCGCCACCATTCCTCGAGGCTACCACTTCGCGCTCGACGACAAGTTCATCGACTTCCTTCTAACCAAACGTACGCCCCTATGATCATAGTTGGACTATTGGTGTTGTAGAACGGTAAGACGCTGACCAAGCTCCTCTACTTTACAGTGGTGAACGGTCAGCGAGCGGCACTACACGCGCCCGTGTTCGCCAGGAAGCTCGAGATGACCCGATCCGCGCTGATGGAGGATCTCATGAAGGAATGGGGTTCATGATTGACCCACGACGTGTGCCCTTTGCTATTGGTTTGTTGCAACCCATTTGCACCAATGGGCGAAAAAAGAATTCGGTGAAATTGGGAATTCGAGAGCCGGGAGGAATCCGGGCGCGGAAGACCAGAGCACTTTTTGGTCGCGCAGTACTACGGCATCGCACTGGCGGTCGCGTGGGTGAAAAGATTGGATTCCCGACACTTGAGAATCGCCAAGAAGACCTCGAGGAGAAAGAGGAATCGTAACTTGGAGCGCTACGGAGAGGACCCTGAGCCGAGGCAATTATTTTGATCAATTACTCAAAATAATTCGCACCCTTTGATTTTCTCGATACGGACCAAGCATGTCTTTCGACATTGATCCAAGGGACATCACGCTCAAGCAGGAGCTCGGTTCTGGGAGGTTCCGTCTGCTACCTCCCATGATATCATGTTCCAATTCATTCGCGATTTTCTCATTTCTTGCCTTGGGCTCGTGTTCTACAGTTTCGGCAAAGTCTACAGTGGCACGGTGTATGGTAGTGACGTCGCCATCAAGGTACCCAAAAGGCAGGACATTGATGACGACGATCTCGCCGCCCTCGTAGAGGAGGTGGAAATATGGAGGTGCGCCATCTTCCTTCCCTTCCATGTTACCATGGCGCCAGCCAAAGCGTTCTCTCCGTTCCGTTCTTAATCGTCGTTTCTGCGCATCGTGTAGGACGTGCCCACACCCCAACATCGTGCAGTTGTTGGGCGCCTGCATGCGAAAGGGCGACTTCAGGATCGTCACCGAGGTACGCGAGCAGACTCTCTCTCTCTCTCTCTCTCTTCGCTGGTCCCGTTATTCAATGTGCACGCGTACTCTTGTGCAGAAACTGGACGGCGACCTTGAAGGCTTGATCCATGATACCGACAAGCCGCTCAGCCTCTACACGTACGTTCAAGAGGTGCCTTGGCTTATTTTTTGAGTGTGCTGATATCGCCTTCCACGTCCAGACGCATGTGCATGGTGAGGGACATAGCCCTGGGCATGAACTGGCTGCACAACACAAAGCCGGCCATCATCCACAGGTTAGTACTTACTTTACAGCCATCGTTTGGCGTGGCCTTCGACTGACTAGCGCGTTAATCTTGCAGAGATTTGAAGCTCGGAAATGTACTGTACAGGAAGAGGGGCAACTGGTACGAGATCAAAGTGTCCGACTTCGGTACGTTGCCGTCCCCGTCCCTGTCTGTCCACCCGTGCCTTTGAAGACAATGACTCACCTCCTTGGCACCAGGTCTGGCACAACTCAAACCGCGACACGTGCACCACCTGAGAGACTCGAAGAAGGGAGCAGTGGGAACTCCGCTCTACATGGCCCCCGAAGTAATGCTGGGGAAGCCATTCAACGAGAAAGCAGGTACAGGCCTTCATCTACCCCTCAGTAAGGAGGTTGTGCCCAACTCACGCGTCTGGCTGTATTGTGTTGAATGGCGTGCAGATGTCTATGCTTTCGGCATTTGCATGTGGGAGATTGTGATGCGGGAGGACCCATTCCAGGAATTCAAGTACGTGCTGCTCCTGATTGCTCACCAATCTCGTCAATCGTGGTATCTCACGCATGTGCTCCCCTGTTCGCCGTGATAAAGGCACTACGACGAGTTTGTGAAGGCGGTGGCGGAACAGGGTGCGCGCCCACAGATGCCCAAGGATTGCCCCTCTAAACTGAGGAAGGTCATGCAAGCCTGCTGGCACCAGGACCCCGCCAAGCGACCAAACTTTGGCGAAGTCGCCGAGGTAAGGCTCTTCCGCTGCCACAAACTGTACTGCACTGATGTGCACTGTTCGTCTCACTGTCTGTTGAATCGCAGAGAATGCTCGAGGTGATCATCCAGTGCGCGATCGAGGACAAGCAGGGCCGTAAGTTCTGGACCTCGAATTTCCTGGCCCAATACCGCATCCCCTGGTACGCTCGCGCCCTTACTCATGTCCTTGCTACCAGTAAACCAATAACGCTCTTCACTTTGTTGTCCCTGGACAGGGAGTCGTTCGTCAACGCGTTCTATTCTTTCCTTGGTCTCACGCACCTGGCGAGCCGTTCGACTTCGGGTTCGATCTACAAGCTGCTCAACACGCTCCACCTGAAGGCCACCGGCCGAGGCGCCTCCTCGCTCTACGGCAGCCGCTCGGCTTCGGTCAAGGCCGTGAAGTCGCCCCGTGGCGAGGAGAAGACGCGTTCCGGCAGTGCTATCGAGGAAGAGTTCACCGACCCGCTCACCGAGGAGGATGTCGAGGCCGTCATTGCCTACCGGTGCCTCAAGGCCGTCGCAGGTACATACCTCGACTCATTATTCTCTCAGCACGACGCACGGCAATAACACGTCGACACTGTTATCGTCATGCTCGCGCAGCACGACAGGAGGGAGATGAGTTTACGGTGGAGATCAACTGGTTCGGGGACATGCTCAAGTGGTTCGGTCCGCTCAAGAGAGACGACTCCATACTCAGCACCATACGAGCCATGCTGCGCTACCCGTACCCTCTCCCACACGACTATTATTCCAACTCTTTTTCCAGCGCCCAACCTGACGAGTCGGGGTGTCTTTTTGTTTGTTCAGGTGGTTCCACGGTCCCATCGACTCTGACGAAGCCAAGCGGCGGCTGTCGAACATGCCTGCCGGCACTTTCCTCGTGCGCTTCAGCTTGACGACGCCCGGCTCCTACACCATCTCGCGAGTCCTCAAGCCTGGTACTGATTGAACCCCCAACACCTTGGTCGCATTTCTTTGGCCAGCTGTTGACCGCTATGTGCATGTGTTGCGTCGTGTCGTGTCGTGTCTGCCGTGTTTCTGTTTCTTCTTCGGCTCGACAGGCAAGGTGCTGCATTCGCGGATGCAATTCGTTCCCGGCAAGGGGTTCACGCTCGAGAACAAGAAGTTCTTCCTCAACCTCTCCCTGCTCGTGAGCTCTCTTCGGGAACCGCTCGACCTCAAGGCCGCCTGCGGTGGCAGCCAATACACAGAACTCTTCAAGGTATTCCAACCGCGCGTGCGGTCTGTGCGCGTGCGTGCGGTTTCTGACGTCCGTGTGTCGTGTGTGTGCACGCAGGTCATCCTGCCGGGCGGGAATAGACAGGAGGAAGCCGAGGAGGAGGAAGAGGGCGAGGAGTCCTACAAGGAGTTCTCGTCGACCATCCTGCGTCAGGTCAAGGACGAGTACATCGATCCCGCGCAGTCGTCCGAGGACAAGGTGCGGCACGGCAAGGAAAAGGAGGTGTCGTCCGACGACGCCAAGACCAACAAGAAGGAGAAGAAGGACAAGAAGGAGAAAAAAGAGAAGAAGGAAAAGAAGGAGAAGAAGCACAGGACCAAGGACGACAAGCAGAAGACGTACTGAGTGAGTGGCGGTCGTCATTTCCAGCTCGTTTTATTATTTATTTGTATTTTAATTAGCGAAAAATACAAATTTGCTTTTCGAAACGAAGAAACGAAAAGGCGCGAAACCTTTTTGGCGCGAAAGCGAGTTGTAACGGCTGTTTTTCAAGGGCGGGAGCGTTGGGTTGATTGGTACGAGAGCTGCAGGGCATCAGTGCGGATTCCGAAGCCGAAGATGGAGATCTACGACGTGATTGAGGGAGCGTTGAAGGACTTCCAGCAGATGTGGGCCGACATCGGCTACTCAGAGGAGGATCAGATGAAGGAAGTGAAGGAATTCGTCGGCTCCATTACACAGGTGTGCACAAACAAGGTGGAGAGTTTGAAGGAGGAGAAAGCACAGATGATGCTTGACGTCACCCACAGCATCGATCAAATCAAGAAACTTGCGAAGCAGCTTGACGATGGCGAGGTGGAGCTGGTATTGACCCTTCTTTCCAGGCCTTTCTTCTGTTGTTTCATGCATTCTCACTTTCTGGTGGTTCTCAGGCTGCTGAACTCGCTGAGCTTCCCTTGCGCACGTTGCTAGCCCAACTGCAAGGTCATATTCGATCTTTGCGAGAGGTACGCAACGATCTCTTCGTGGGGCGTAAAGATCTCAATGCAATTAATCACCTTTAATTCATCCTTACAGAAAGTGGAGGCGCGAGCCCACACGATTGAAGAACTGCACGACGCTTTGCAGACAATCTGGGAAGATCTTGGCATCTCGCCCGACGAGGACTCGGAGCTGGCCGAGTTCGCCAAGCCCCGCAACGAAGTCCTCACCCTGGAGCGTATCGCCGACTACGAGCGACTCATTGCTGAAGCACAAGTGCTCAGGGTGCGGACTTCTCAGCCCTTCCGCAAGTCTCTCTTTTTCTCTCCCGCTCTTCTATCTTACATATCCTCCAATTCAGAGAGAACGGGTGGACAAGGTGAACGCACTCGTGGTCAAGCTGATCGACCTCTGGAGCCTGCTCGAGGCGGCGCCTGCCGACGACTTTGATGAAGCCGTTCTCGCGGGCAACATCGGCCATTCGAATGAAGTGTTGATGACCCTCGACGCACGGTATGTACCCACACCAAACAACCTTGAAAATGAGTCACTGGCAGTGCGCTTCACGGACAATTCTCACCCTCGCGACACTGTGCTCTGGCTTGCCAATCGCCTCGGCACTCAGGCTGGAGAAGCTCCTGATTGAGAAAGAGAAGAGGGAATCCAAGATCAGAGACTACGGCACGAAGATCAACAAGCTGTGGGACAAGTTGATGGTCCCGACCGACGAGCGCGAAGAGTTTTTCGAGCGGTCGACCCAGACTCTGGGTCCCAGCGCCATCAGGAGTGTACGTCTGCCCTCCCACATCATCACAATCCTTCTCCTCGCTGACCCGCGTCGCTCTCGCAGTGCGAGAAGGAGCTTGAACGCCTCGAGTCGCTGTACAGGGATTCGCTGAAGATGTTGATCGAAGAGGCCCGCGTCACGCTCCTCCAGCAGTGGGACAGGCTGCACGTATCCAAGGAAGAGAGGGTATGTCTGCCTCCCACATGCGAGGCTCATGGTCCACGAGCTCACTTTCAAGTGCTATCACCTCTCTAGATCAATTTCACAGCCTACGCCTCTGACGCTTTCACCGAAGCGCTCCTGATGGCACACCAAGAGGAGATTGAAAAGAACGAACAGCTGCTCAGCACTCTTGGTACCTACAACTGCACCAGCATTTGTGTGTGACCTCTCGTAGATTGATTTACTCTACTCTTCCTGTCTAGACCCGATTCTTCGGCTCATTCACGACCGAGAAAAGATCTTGAAGGAGAAGACCAGCTTCGAGCGGGAAACGTCCGACCCGAAGCGATTGCTGTCCAAGGTAAGCCTTCCGCGAATACCAAACAAGAAGGCTTCGTCCCTCATGCATGCCTCGAAAACTTGTGCAGGAGCGCGATCCGGGCAGGCTCCTGCGTGAAGAGAAGATGAGGAAGCTGCTCGACAAGAAGCTGCCGCAGATCGAAGCGGAGATCGTGCGTCGTCTGGGCGATTGGGAGTCCGAGTCTGGCAAGGTCTTCATGTACGAGGGCAAGTCGTACCTGGAGATGCTGCAGCTGCAGCTCGAAACCAGCAACAGCAAGATTAAGAAGAGGAAGCCTCTCGGCGAGCGCGACGTGCGAGGTAAGCCCGGGCTCCTCCCTCCCCTGCTGGCCTGGGACCAGCGGTCTCACATTTCTTCCCTCGTCTAGACCTGGCCAGTAACCAGTCCTCTGGCCAGCCGTCGACCCCGAGCAAGGTCGCGCCTCCGCGCACTCCCAGGGCTGGCGTCAAGGCGGACCTGAATGGTACATGCACCGAGACCCGCACACCGCACTCACGCGACCGGTCACATCGAGACTGACATTATTGTTCTCTTTGTTTTTGCAGCCACGTTCTGTCAGGGAACCACGCCCGGCCGTGGCGCTTCGGCCATGAAGAAGCCGTTCACGCCTGCCCGGTCTGGTCAGACGCCCTCCGCCAGGCCAGCCCTCACCCCACGGTACCGCTCCCTCCTCTCTTCACCGACAAAAGGACCATCGCTCACTAGAATGAGGCGCGCAGAGTCGGAACGCCTTTTGCGATGGATAAAAAGGTCCCGGCGTCGGCGGGCAAGAAGGCCGGAGCGCAGATCACCGGCACGAAGCAGTCGCGGCCCGCGCTCACCACGCTCCAACTCAACGGCGCGCCGCCCAAGAGCTCCTCCGGATCGCCGCCCAAGCGGCCTCGCCTCTCCTTTGACTGAGCGAGATCTCATTCAGCCCGTCATCGTCATCGTCGGCATCATCAATGGCGACGTCACATCGCGTTGCCACCCTCCTCGCCAGTCGTGGTGTGTGGAAGAAGGCAACCCACCATCGACAACGGCATCATGAGTGTACATACACACCCAACCACCCTCCCACCGACGTGACGTGCAGGTACGCAAGAGGAAGAAATAAACCGTTTTCTCTTTTTTACCATTCTCAGTCCAGCACGACACACACAACCGCACACGCACACGCCGACAGGCAGGAAGGAAAAGGGTGGGAAAAATGAAAATGAAAATTATATTGTCTTGATGGACGAAGATGGCCACCTGACCAGGCTTCCGGCGGAGCTCCTCTTCCACATCTGCCAGCTGCTGCCACTGGCCGACCTCTCCCGCATGAGTGCGCCAAGGCTCCAATCTTTTTTTTTTCTATTAGATCTAATTATCTTTGGGGTTGATTCCCACACAGGTGGCGTGTGTCGGTCGCTGCGGGTGGTGGCAAACGCAGATCTTCTGTGGCGGCCGCGCTATCTGCAGCGCTACTACCACCCCACCGCTGGCTCTTCTCGTACTCGTGGCAGAGGAGAACGGGCGACGATGCCGTGGAAGCAGAGGTTCAAGCGAAGTCGGACGCTTGAGCGACGATGGCGCAACGGCAGCTACACACTACATTCGGTCAAAGGTCCACCCTGTACCTTGGGCACTTTGTGGCCAAGTGACGGCGCTACTTACTCCACCTTCCCCTGTTACCGCAGGGAGCCACGATGACACCACCTGGTGCGTCAGCGTGGGCACCACGCTGGCCGCCACCGGCGCACAGGTACGCGCACTCCACGTGGGGCATCACAAACTCGCTCTGCATTTGCCGTGGCACGGCCTCACTTCGCTATTCCGTCCAGAGCGGGCAGATAGGCATCTGGGACGTGAAGCGACGCAAGTGGCGCAAAACGCTGCTGGGCCACACGTCATTCGTGAGAGCTGGTGGGTACCTCCGTGCAATAATTAGGCTGAAGCAGAAAGTGGAGTAATAGTCCATTTATGTGTAAAACAAAACAGTGAAAGTGCTGCAGGACGGCTGTCGCCTCCTGAGCGGTGGCGGTGATTGTGTGATTCAGGTGTGGAGTCCTGAGGCCGAGAAAGCAAGCGAGCATTTGGTGGCGCGTTTCCTCACCGGCCAAAGGTGCGCGCCTTCGCCTGAGACCATTGCGTGCGCAAGACGTGGCCTCTGACTCTCGCTGTCGTTCCACATTCCAGCGGCATTTGGAGCTTGGGCTACGCAAAGTCTTCTCATCAAGTGGCCGCAGGATTCGTTGATTCGACCATTCAAGGCACACACACGCATCGTCGCGCACGCACGCACGCACGCACATAACCGCACACGGCTGACTATGAGTGTGCCCATAGTGTGGGACGCAAATGTGGGCCAGCGAATGCACGCCTTGGCTGGTCATGCCGGTGTTGTGTCGTGTGTGCAGTTTCAAGATAACTACCTGGTCTCTGGCTCTGATGACCATCAACTACGAGTAATGTACACCTCTTCCATTCTTCACCAAATGAACTGGTGTGCACTGATCATGCTGCATCGTTGTTGTACGCACAGATTTGGGACCTTCGCACCTGTCGCAGTGTGCATGTGCTCAAAGGACACACCAACCACGTTACTTGCTGTCAGAGTGACAGCAACATGATTATCAGGTGCATGTTGTAAATGCATCTGTGCCACCAGAGACTTGTCACTGATTGATCTGTGCAGTGGAGGACTGGATGGGACTGTGCGCTATTGGAACTGGCAGGGACAACAGCAGACCTCTGTTCCTGTTGGTACCAAAGGTAGGTAGTGCTTCATTCTTCTTTTTTATTGGTTCCTTTGTCAACTAACTTCTTCTCTGTATACACAGTGCATGACCTGAAATGGGACCATACCAAGATGGTTGTTGCAACAGGCTGTGAAGAGGGGATCCACATCTACAACACAATGATGACAAAGAGGTACTATTAACTTGACCCCACCCTCTTGCTTGTGCTGGGGCATTCAAACTGTGGCCATGTGCAGATGGCGCCAACTGTCAGGTAGCTATGTGCACACTTGGGTGGTGGACTTTAATGAGGAGTGCCTTGTGGGGGTGGACCAAGACTTAGCCTTATGGCGGTGTGACCAGGAAATATAAAGTGCAGTAGCTGGTTTTTGGTTGTGATAATGGCACCAGCATAGCTATGTTGGTGTGCAAGAATAAACTCATTCACCAATGGAAATTCAGAAATGGTAAATGTAATGACACCAATCCTTAACTTGTGGGTTAGCGTGCTTGGGTAATGGTGAGTTATTCAGAGGAGGAACACTCTCTGCATTGTTTTAATATTTATTTTATTTCATGTCTACAACAATAAAATAATAAATATTAAAACAAGACCTGGAATCTTGGTCTTCTTTCTTGCACACAAGTCAGAGAG
>CACVKS010000102.1:0-26674 GCA_902749335.1 Acanthamoeba triangularis
CTCCTGGGCGGTTCCTTGAGGAGGACCCACATGTCCGATGTGAGCAGCTGCCGCAGTAGCTGGTGCCGGAGCGTGGGGGCGAAGGCCGGCGGGGCGTTGGCGAGGGCCACCATGGTCTCCTCCACGTGGTTGGTGGCGAACTGCTCGTCGGTTTGATCGTCGTGCGGGGCTACGGGCAGCTCCGCTTCGACCTCCTGCCCCCCTGTTGGGGCAGCACTCGGAGCTTCTTCTTCTGGCGATGTGTGGTTCGAATCTGCCGATACACCGGCAAATGCAGACCGAAATCGCAGGTCGAGATTTTGTTTTGCGATTAATTTACTCTTCGATGCAGGCTGCCACGCTCGCGGCACAACAGCTCCCCTTCGGATGGATCTCATCATGGCAGGTGTGCCGCTGCACGAATTAACACAAAGTTGCCAACTAATTATATTTTAAAATAAAATTCAAAAATTCAAAAAAGGGAAGCACCCGAAAAGACGCAGAGAGGGCAAGTGGAAGAGAAGGAGATGGCACACAAGGTGGTGCAGGACGTGGTGCTGGCCCTGCCGCCAGAGAAGGCGTGGGAGGCGGTGAAGGACTTCCAGAACGTCAACTGGCTGGCAAGTGCCAAAGTCATGGCCTCCGGCAACGGGACGCTGAAGAGGAGCGTCAAGCTGAACGGCATGGAGGTGGAGGAGGAGCTGGTCATGGCGCGGGAGAGCAGCGAAGAGAGGGTGCTGGAGTGGACCATCATCCGGACCTCGCTTCCAGTCACTGACTGGGTGGGGCGACTGAGTGTCAAGCCTGTGGGCCGCTGTCGATCTCGGGTCACCTTTGAGTGCAGCTTCAACTCGCCAGACAAAGACATGAAGGCCCTCTTCGCCAAACTCTACGATGAGGGCCTCAGCCGAATCAAAGTCTCCTGTGAGGGCTGACCAACCTAGGTCCACCTCACTTCTTTGTTTAATAGTTTCACAATGAATCGCTCAATTAATTGATTAATTTGCATCCTCACATCTGAAGTGCCAATGCAGCAAGATGGGATCGCAGGTGTTCTCTTGTTCGAATAAATAATGACCACACAGGTGTAGGATCAGACGACGAGAGAAGATACAGACAAGAGGAGAGGAGAGACAAAGCAAAAAAACAAAAGAGGAGGGGAAGCGAGCACAGCGCGTCTCGCTCGCCTTTGGAAGGGACCGCGCGCACGCACAGAACCCTCTTCTTCTTGGCTGGCAACTGCTGCAGCTTTAGCGGAGGAAGTAGAGCTGGGTGTGCTCGTTGCGCTGGAAGTTCGTGGAGGCACCCGAGAAGGCGTACTTCATCACGATGTCGACCTCCCTGCATTGACGCAATGAAGAAAGGGTAAGTACCACGTTTCCTGATCAAGCAAAGAAAGGGGAACGCACCTGGGGTTGACCTTGCCGTTGGAGCAGGAGATGGAGCCCTCCAGGACCTCACCCCTGTTGATGGCGATGACGTGGTCCGTGTAGAACACGGTCTGCTTCCAGTGGGTGTAGGGGTTGCCGGGACCAGTGGAGAAGCTCACGGGAGCATCACCGAGAGTGAAGTGAATGTCGAAGTAGGCGACGAAGGCGTGAATGGCGTCGGACCTCCGGGCGTTGAGCCTGAAGTTGGACGTGAACGTGGTGTCGGTAGGCTGCATCTTCATCACGTCGAGCGTCTGCCAGAAAACGCGGTGAGACCCTCAAAGCACGGAGCTATAATAAATTATTAAATAAGATTATATAATTGAAAATAATGTGTTCACCCATAGCGACACGAGAACGTGTGGGTAGCACGTCCCATGCTATTAAAGTGGTCGGAGTTGTTGTAGCACTGTACGCAAGCTGGCGAGTGGGAGGAACCCAGCTCGTCTGCTGTGCTCAATGCACCGCTGACGCGTACAAAATAAAATAAAATAAAATAAAAAAAATAATAGTTGTGGGTAGTAAGTACCAGCACGGGGTACGAGTCAGTGACGACACAGCCGCCATCGACGATGTCGACGAGAGGCTCCTGCATGGCGATCTTCTTGATGCAGCTCATGTCAAAGCCGTACACGTTGTCCCACCAGTTGATCTTCGACTCCTTGTACTCAGCATCCTCGATGCCGCACAAGTAGAGGGTAGCTCTGTTGGGGAAGATGAGACCGCCGGGTTTCTGTGTGCGCGCAACAAGCCGGGCGAGTGATGCGTTAGTCGATCGGGTAACGCAGTCTTCAGTCCGAGCGGGGACAAGCGACGTACCAGCCATCGGTCGCGCGCAACGAGCACGGTGGTAAGCATGTTCTCGTAGATGAGGAAGTAGCCCATCCTGGACAAGGGAAAGAGGAAGGTGAGCCCCTTGCTGCCCAACTGGCGTACATGGCACAGTTGGAAGGAAAGGTGTACCACTCCGAGATGATGATGTCAACGCCGTCAATGCCCTCAGGGAGGTTGATCTCCTCGACCTTACCCTGAATCAGCGTGATAACTGCAAAAAAAGTAGAGGATGAACACATAAGGCATGGCATAGGAAAAGTGCAAAATTGAGAAAAGATTGAACGTACCATCGCTGAAGCCATTGGCTTCCACGATCTCTCTGGCCTGCTTGATGATGCCCGAGCAGTCAACCTGTAGCCAGCAGCACGAAATCAGTCACAAATCTGATCCGATTATGTAGCGAAACAGAAAAATCGGCCAGGCGACTGTCACGTACCCCGATCACCTTCTTGGCTCCGGCCTGCGCGCAGAACATCGAGAGGATGCCAGTACCACAACCAACGTCGAGGACAACCTTGTCCTTGAAGAGGGCAGCGTTGTGAAGAATAGCGGCCTGGTACTTGCCCGTTCGCACCTCATCCTTCAACATCTCCTCGTGAATGCCTACAAAATTTGAAATTGGATCAATTTTCTGAGCTACTGGAAGGAAGTGGACCAAGAGAACGTACCGAAGTGAGAGTAGGAGTTGAAATAGTAATCATTCTCCGATTTCTCGGCCGAGGCGTCCACGATGAGGCCGCTGTCGGAGGGTTTCGTCTGAGTCGGTTCGATTTCCATGTGTAGAGAAGGGGATGAACGAGGCGGGTGGGCTGATCGAGGCGAGGGGGTTGCGAACTACTCGGTGGAGGAACGAAACAAAGAAGCTACGAGACAGCCGCGGGGTTTGCGCAACGAGCTTTCTCGGCCTCCGTTCCGTTTTTTCTTTTTTCTCTTGCGGAACGGAGTCTGCCGGAGCTAGACTAAACATTTTTGATAAGAAAATACAATACAATAAAAGAGGCCAAAATATCCATAAACGGTGTACTCCCTAAAAAGTGCACAAAAAATAGAAAATGATTAAAAAAAGGGGGCCTTCCCGTGAGAGCCAGAGCGATTCAAGGTACTGCACTTGCCAACCCCTCTCTCAACTTTGACTGGCAGCGCGAGCTGAATTGGGTGGAGCAGATGAACAAATTGCGCCTCGTCGTGGTCTTGGTGATCTTGGCTACCGTCCACGTCGCTACGGCCATCCAAGACGGACCAAGTAGCCGTGCAGCGGCGTCCGGTCTCCGGCTCAGCGTTTACAACAATACTGCCATCACTGGCCAGCCCATGCGGTTCGTACCCTCTCCCTTCTGTGTCGTTGGCTGTGAACCTGACGACAGTGGGGGATGAAGGTCGGAAGTGATCCCCACGTTGTCGTTCACCATGCCGGCCGTCACGTCGTCGGCCGAGGTGACCGGCACGGTCAACCTGCAGTCGGGCTACTCGTACTCCTTCTACTGCTCGTTCGACGGCGCCTCTATCGCGTTCCTGTGGATAGACGATCACCTGGTGTGCCAGATCGGTGCCTACCTGAACTCCAGCATCTCGCTGGCACCTACACCGCCCAATCTCTCCTGGGGCCAGGACAACCCGATAACCGTGTTGCGGAAGACTGCTTCGCCAGTCCGACTTCACATCTACAAGCTGCCCGACGGCGATACTTCTGAGTACGTGCGTGTGCGTGTGCGCTGGTGCGTGCGTTTGTGGTGCTGATATGTAGGTTTGTCCAGAGTGTCGGTTCAGGTTCTGATGCAAAACGCCTCGAGCGAGAGGCCGGCGCCGATAGATTCCTCTCTCTTGGCGCCAACGTACGACGACAACGAACTGCGGCGTCGGGAATTGCAGCTCGGCCTGGCGCGAGGCTGGGCTCACTGGGTGGGCTCCAACATCCTCGACCACGTCTTGCTGCCGTCGGCGGCGCGCTTCCGCTCGGAAGTGTGCCACTTGCCCACGGGCGTGTGTCTCAACCAGACCATGATCGGACGCCATGTCCAACCAGTACGTTATCCTCACCAGCCACCACACAGCCCCACTTGACTTCTATCAGCCTTTCAAACGGCCCACCACCGCACACAAGCACATGACTAACAACGCTCGGAGCAGGTTACTCACCCGCAGCTGCGAGTCGGGCTGTACGCGGCGGACAGGTCCTACATGCAGCTCTACCTGTCGTGGATGACCGTCAACGTGTCGATCTCCTACAGCGTCTCTGGTGTCGACCACGAGAACCTGATGATGCTCGTCGAGCCGGTCCAGTGCGCGGGCACCGTGTGCGACGATTATGTGATGCGAATGGTGGGTAACTACGCCTGGAGCCGCGCGGGTACCGTCGCCGCTGTGTCCGACCGACAGCTGCACTACGACCCCTGGGGTCTGCCCTCTACCGATCTTTTCGTGGTATCTGACAAGTCCGCTGCTCTCGATGGTGATCAATTCAAGGCACGATATTGCACACACCCAACCTCCCAGTACCCACTCTAAAGCCCCGAGTGCGTGTAGGGATTGCCGCCCACGGACGGACCCTATTTGGTGATTCCCTTGAACCAAGGTCCAATCGGCCTTGCCTCGACGTCGTCCGTCTCAGTGCGCGACATCCAGAACGTGCTGGCCAAGACTAAGTGACGCCAGCTTCCACCTCTCCCTCCCCCCGCCAACTCACAACTCACCCCTTGCGAGTTCAAACACAGAGCCGTGGAGCTGGCGAGGTACCAGAAGTACGGCAACCTGTCGGAAGTCAAGGAGGCCCTCCAGAGTTCGTACATGTGGAATATGTTCTATGTGCCCGTCGAGCTCGGTATGTCTGCAGTGGCAGGGGCAAGGCTGTTTCGCGTTCCATCTCTTCACACGCTCCACCACCACACATGCACAAAAAAGGCCCCATCACCCCGCCCTCTCGCGACTGGACGTGGCTGGCCCAGAATCCGCGCGATCAGGCGTGGGCCTACGTGCTGTTCGACTGGGACTGCTACTTCTCGAGCTATATCGCCGGCCTCGACCCGCTGACTAAGAACATCTCCTACTCCAACCTCATCCAAATCACCAAGGTTCCTCCATCCTGGTTTCTTTTCTGTGTGGTTTCGACAAGTCACTCACCCGCTGCAGTCTCGAGCGTCCTTGGGCATGGTGCCGAACTGGGCCGCTGGAGGTGTTAAGGTACGTGTATCCTCACATGCTCTCCAGAGAGTCCTAGCCAGAGACCTCATGACTGTCTGTATTGCAGACGGTGGACCATGGGGAGCCGGCTGTAGGATCGAAGATCCTCTTCGAACTGTTCCAGAAGTACCACGACGTGTGGCTGGTAGAGCTGCTGTTCGACGACCTCGTCGGGTGGAACGATTTCATGTACAATTACCGCCAGGTCAAGTATGGCATGACGTGGGGCGCCCAGCTCTGCAATAGCACCTCGTGCATCGGCAACGCCCGTGTCGAGTCTGGCATGGTATATACGTCTTGCTCCTCTGGTATCCGTCGTGCCCTAACCTCATCTGTGCCCTGCAGGATCAAAGCCCCATGTGGGACTGTCCCGGCGCCGACGACGACGGGAATGGCGGCGACTGCGACAGCTTCTTCGACACCAAGACGCACCTGATCCAGCTGGCGGACGTGGGCGCCACGTCGATCTTCGTGATGGACGCCACGGTGCTGGCCAAGATGGCAGCCGTGCTCGGTCGCAAGCGCGAGGCGCTTGAGCTGACACTGCGGAGCGAGACGATGGCGCTGCAGCTCACGGCTCTGTGGGACGAGGAACACTCTTCGTACTCGAACCTGCTCACCAACGGGTCCTACTATCGCCGCACGAGCCCGACCACCTTCTACCCGCTCATGACCATCGGCGCCACGGAGGGCGCGGCCACGCGGGTCGTGGAGGCCTGGCTGACCAACAGCTCGCGGTTCTGTATCGATACCAGCGGCCAGTGGCCGCACAAGAGCGGCAACAGCCACGAGTGCTGGTGGGGTATGCCGTCGATCAGCTTCGACGACCGGTCCTTCTTCAAGCCAGCATCATACATTTACTGGCGCGGTACGCCCACCTCACCTTCGTCCCTGCAACACACGATGCACGGCACACGACACGACACACACTCGGCGGCACACAACCTCACACACATGTGGTTCAGGCTTTGTGTGGGCTCCGCTCGTGCAATTCGTCTACTGGGGACTGAAGGCCTACGACGCCGCGCCCAGCGTTAGGCCAGSCCGTCTGGCGATGGTGGACCAGATGCAGGCCATGTTTATGGAGCAGTGGCGTTTAAACCACTACGTCTGTGAGAACTACAGCCCGTTCAAGGTCAGCACAGTCAACCCAACCCCGCCCCCACTCCCATTCCTCTGTTGTCCTCCATCATCGCACTCACACCTCACCCCACCTACCGCACACGCTCTCACGCACTCACGCACTCACGTACATGCAAACCAGAATGCGACCGATTGCACTGGTGGCCAGTTCTATACCTGGGGCGCCCTGGCCGGCCTTCTTCCCTTCCTCGAGCAGGGTTACTGGTAACTGCGCGGGACATCCATAAAGACAGACGTCATGTACCTGTCGATGTTCTATGCGAGCGAAGATGGTTGGCCGCGGTGATGGGCAACGGCAAATAGATTTGTATTTGGCCTCACTACGTCACCCCAACACAGCGCTCCTGTCAACGCACACGCAAGCGATGGCATGATACGCGGGAACCAGGTGTCAGTCCGATGGCCACAGTACGGTGTGTCTGGGAGGAAGGGGGACGAGACCTCTTGGACTCGCTTGGCAGGAAGAGCTTGAATTCGGGTGGGAGCTCCTCCTCGGCGTGCGGCTTCTCGGCAAAGTAGATCCTGCGCAGCCGGCAGTTGGCGTGCACTTGTACTGCACCCCACCAGAGTGTGAAGATGAGCGTTGTACACTATGCGCGCGTAGTGACACTTGCAAGTGTCGAGAGAGCCGTACCTCGCGAAATCTCCACAAAAGTAGTGCCGTAGGCCTTACGCATGAGATCAGCGATGTTGAGTTGCACTTGATTCCACCCTTCGGACAGGCGGAGCGGCATTGTGCAGATGTATGGCTTGACTCGGGCTTGGGTCTTGATCACCAAGCAAAACGAAGCGAGGAAGCAAGCTTTAGCACGGCCGCAACAATCAACAAGTTAAGCCCAGAAGATAAGGTCGCACCTGGTAGTTGGATGCCCGGAATCGTCGCTTGAGCTTCTTGTCGTCCAGCGCCTCGATCTCAAACGAAAAGTATTTGTGCATCTGCACACACGCACATGGTGCCGGGTTAGGTTGCGAAGCCATCATAAGAAGAAGAAGAAGCAGCAGCAGCAGCAGCAGCATTGGAACTCTTGGCACTCTCGCGATCGCGACGGACGTACGTTCTTTACGAGGAGGACGATGTAGGGTAGCTTGATGCCGAGTGTCTTCTTGGGGTGAGAGGGACACGTGATGTAGACGTCCGCGATATTCTCGCCCATCACCTCCACCACCTCCGACTGCAGATCCTCGTCGCGCACCATCTTTACTCCTTCTGCACGAACAGTTCAGAAGACAAATCGCAGTGCCAGATGAAGGAGAGGAAGAGAGTGGCATCGTACCGGCATTCTCACCCTCCCACAGCTGCAGGGGCCGACTCCTGTTGATCGCAACCGCTTAGGATGTACATCTAGATTGGGGGGAGATGCGATTTTGCACAGCGACCCACATACCCAAGACTGTACAGGATGGAGAGGTAGCCCGCTTGGAAAGTGTTCTTGAACATCCTTGTTGTGCCGGCCCAAGCGCTTGAGTTTTGGATTATTTCGTTTTGATTATTTGTGTTTTTATGTTTCCCTTTTTTTTCTTTTTCTTTTTTTTATTTTTTTGTTTTTTTAATTGTTTATTAAAAAAACAGTTGGCTGCTCCTCACCACTTCTCCTTTCCGGCGTTGCCTTGTTCGCGAACAAAGAAGGCGGGCAGAGCATAGGCGACGTTTGTCAGGGTCTTCTCAAGCCCTCGGTGAATGTTGATGTCTCGCCGCTCCATCACCCGGAGTAGAGCGTCTCGCCACGACCACCCATGTTTTCGCATCACGTACAGCACCACCAGCCCCGCCGACCTGCACAACGCCGATCCATTCACCACACACTCAAGATCAGTCCCTGGGGCAGCATCATTGCAGAAGCGACAGTTCCTCCTACCTGTTGACGCCTCCTCTACAGTGCACAAGAACGCATCCCTTCTCCAGCTCGGCTTCAATGAACTCCAACGCCCGCAGCACATCGCGTGGGGCCAGCATGGCGTTGGCATCCAAGTCACGGAGAGGCAGGTGGTGGAACCGGCAGTCTGGCAGACCTGCCAGGTTACGTAAGTTGCAACTCGGAGGGAAGGGGAAGGGAGCAGGAGGTACCCTCGACCGTGCTGTAGTGGACGTTGTCGGCTGCATTGAGGATGGCGGTGATGTGGAACTCGCGCAGTAGGTGCGAGTCTCGCGTCACCGTACGTCCGCCGCTCAGGTAGAGTCCTCCCTTGCGCGTGAAGGGCTTCTCTCCTTCTTCCTTCTCTTCTTCATCATCGCGCCACTTCACCTCCCCGCCATATGAATCCACGGAGCCATGGCCAACGTCGACGACGGGGTCGAGTATGCACGAGAGGTCGAGGGTAGCCAGAGTGGCTGGCGGCCCGCCTCGGCCCTTGTACTTCCCCATCACCCTGCCGGACTTGCCGCCACCCCTGTTCTTGCGCGTGGCCCTGCTGCCGACTGCACCACCTCCCTTCCTCATGTTTTACTTGCCAGTAGTTGAGTATTTCTCGTTGTTGTTGTGGCTTTCCTGGTCGTGGTGGTGGCATTTTCTCTTAATCATTCTTCTTTTCTCAACATTTTCCCAGCCGAAAACTCCGCCCTTTGAGGGCAGATAAACAGCGTCACGATGGCTGCCAGGTACGAGGAAGTGCGGGGGCTTTCGTACCTTGTCACCGGTGGGGGTGGCTACCTTGGCCACCGCCTCATTAAGGTAGTTTTACGATTTAACCGTGAAAATCACGATGATGATTATCGTGAACGATTATTTTAACTTTATTATTTTAAATTCATTTGCCTGGCTCACCTCTTAGCCCTCTGCAGACACTGTTGGAGGCCGGGGCAAGCCAAGTGCGAGCGCTTGACCTGCGTGGCCCACTGCCCGAATGGATGGACGCGCTTCCCGCAACCCTCCGAAAGGTGCTTTAGCTTGTGTGGTGCGTGTGGTGTATGCGTGCTGCGGAGCATGTTGAGGTACGTGCAGTGCCCGTACCCTTCGGGACCACGCTGATCGATTGTTGTACGTGCCTCAGACATACGAGCAGCATGTCGAGTTTATGTTCGCCGACATCAGAGATGCATCGGCGGTGCGAAAGGCTGTGGAGGGCGTCGACGTGGTGTTCCACATCGCTTCGTTCGGCATGAGCGGAAGGTACGCTGCGCACCTCATCGCTGCCCCGCGCGAGTAGGAAAGTCAGAAAGAGTAACCTGCCCTTCCATCCGCGCCACACAGAGAGCAGCTTCAAAGAGAGAAGATCATGGCCGTTAACGTTGGCGGCACAAAGAATCTCATCGACGCGTGCATTGAATCCGGTGTGTCCACCATCGTCTACACCAGGCACGCTCTCCTCCTCGTACAACACATTTGGCAGCGACGGCTTACACTCGTCTTGCAGCACCACGAATGTGGTCTTTTCGGGCAACGAACTGCCCAACAAAGACGAAACGCAGCCCTACATCCCACTTGACCGACACGTCGACTACTACTCGCGCACAAAGTCCATCGCCGAACAGGTGCGTCTCTTATTGCGCGCGGTGGCATGTGGCAGTGGCGGCCCATTTCCTCACCTGGTATTACTTGGGGGTAGACGCTTCTGGCCGCAAGTGGAGCGCGCTTGAAGAAGAAGGCGCGAGACGGGAGGGACAAACTGCTCACGTGCGCCATTCGCGCTGCTGGTATCTACGGCGAGGTGCGTGGCCCGTCACGGGCAGAAAAGGGAGCGGCTCATCATCGCTCATTGTGACTGACCGACAGACCGCTCGTTATTCTTGATACGCAGGGCGAGGAGAGGCATTTGCCACGCATCGTGGATCTGATCAAGAAGGGCATGTTCTGCTTCACGGTCGGCCGAGCAGACTCAAAGGTTCGGTCCCATAATTTTTTCCATCTCTTTTATTCGCTCCCCATATGCAGTACTGGGGAGTAGCATTGTCCCCACATGTTGCTGGTAACAGAGCGGGTGCAGGGAAGCTACACTTCTCCCGTCTAAGCGTCAGCATAGAGCCAACCTTTTTATCTTTATATTATATTATAATTTATGTTTTTCTTTTAATTCCGGTAAGGCTTGGACGCGAAAAACGTGTCAGGCACCAACTCACGTGCTGGCGCATACAATCCAAGCCACATTCACTCTCGCTCAAACCGTTCATGGCACTCCTTGCACGGTCACGTACTCATTTAATTCATTTGGAGTGCAGGTCGAGTTTGTGTATGTGGAGAATCTGGTACATGCGCACATTCTCGCGTCTATCCAGCTTCATGATCGCCGAGATGGTTTGCCTCCCTTCATTTTGACCTTTCGCCCTTGTGCTTTACTTTGTTGGCTCATCACTCGCGCTGACCCTAACACGCGCGACTACATAAACACAGGCGAGGGAACGAATTGTTGTGCCGGACAGCCGTACTTTATCTCAGATTGGGAGCCCATCAACAACTTCCTCTTCTTCCGCCCTTTGCTCGAGCTTTACGGCTACTCTTACCCCACTCTCCAGCTCCCTGTCACGCTCATGTTCTACCTCGCCCTGTGCATCGAATTTACCCATCGGTATCTCTGACCGCCGCCTGCTTGCCGATTCTTGTTCCTTCCTAATGACCTTGTGGCACGTAACGGACGCACAACAGGGTGGTGGCGCGAGTCTATAACTTTCAGCCGCTGTTGACACGAGCAGAGGTGTTCAAGGTGGGTGTCACCCACTACTTCGCACCGGACAAGCCCAAAAAGGACCTTGGGTACCTTTTGATCGATATTCGTCGTTTTCGTACTTCTCCTCTGGGCCTGCTAATCCCGCCTCCAGGTACCGACCGTTGGTGACGATGAAGGAGGGGATGGGCCGAGTGCTCGCCTACTACACGGAGAAGGACATCGCCTTCATTGATGGCCGCAAGAGGAAGAACCTTCTTGAACAGATCCTATCCCTGCTCCCAGCCATCTTGCTTGTCATTGTTGCGCTCTATGCCGCCAACAAGTTGTTGCTGGGGCAAGCATGAGCGCATAGTTCTAATTCCTTTATTTTCCCTGTACTAATTTCCTTCTGAATAAAAACAAACGCCCAAAAAACCGGCATAAAGCTGGGATAACCAAAGCCCGAGAGAAAAAACAGAGAAAAACGGGGTTTATGAAGCCCGTTTGGATAGGTTTTCGCTATCGCTAACACTCCCCGGCAACACCCGCAGCACTTCACTCACCCACACCACCTCCCGCTCCTCTTGTTGAGCTCACTCAATCGCACAATGATGAAGGTGACCGAGTGTGGGCTGGTCCCAACTTCCGCTGCCCGGCTGACGGAGGCCGGAGTTGATTTTGTCGACACTACCCTTCCCTGTTGAGCTTCCAGTTATTTTCCAACAACGACAGTCACACCGGAAGAGCGAGGCCTCGCTGTGACACATCCGCAATTCTGATGGAGGCCGGTACGTTGTCACGCGTTGGGCCTCCGCATAGCTCTTGAGCAAGTTGTTGCTGGCTCTTACCTATTTGTCTTGTCATTCGCGCAGTACCGGAGAGCATATCGTTCCCGAAGACGGAAGAGAAGATCTTGGCCTACTGGGAAAAGATCGATGCATTCCAAGAGTCGCTCCGACGCTCCGAGGGTAAGCCGGAGTACTCATTTTATGATGGTCCGCCCTTCGCCACTGGTCTGCCGCACTACGGCCACATCCTCGCCGGCACCATCAAGGTAAATTAGTCAGTGTAGAACGTCGTTGTGTGAAGATTTTGATTGCTCACCGCTGTGATCTGCGCAGGACACGGTTACCCGCTACGCTCATCAGACTGGCCACCATGTAACTCGGCGATTTGGTTGGGACACTCACGGTACACCTCGCATTCTTCTACACGCCTTCTTCGATTTTTTGTCTTACAGGTGATTTGCGACAGGACTGCCTATCGAGTTTGAAATCGACAAAGAGCTTGGCATTAAAACTCGCGATGACGTCCTCAAGCTGGGGATTCCCAAGTACAACGCCGAGTGCCGTAAGATCGTCATGCGATACTCTTCGGAGTGGGAGAAGATCGTTGGACGATTGGGCAGGTGGATCGATTTCAAGAATGACTACAAGACGCTCGATCCGTCCTTCATGGAGAGCGTGTGGTGGGTCTTTAAGAAGCTCTACAAGAAGGGTCTCGTCTACCGAGGCTTCAAGGTGTGCATTCTTTCCCTCCACTCCAGTCCGCTCATTCAATTCGCTCATACGTTTCTTCATTCTTCTCCTAGGTCATGCCGTACTCAGTCGGTTGCTCTACCCCTCTCTCCAACTTCGAAGCGAACATGGCCTACCGTGACGTCAGGGACCCCGCTGGTAACCTTCCCCTCCTCGCTTACGCGTGGCGCAGCGTTCCCCATTAGTGTTGCCCTTCAGGGGGTGTAAACCTCTGTTGGGTGTCAAAATATGGGGTAGAAGAACGAAACGTACTGTTCTCTTATTCGTACGCCCCAGTCGGCGTACGAATGTAACGGGGTTTCTACATCACAAGCAACCTTTTGTTAATATTATGAGGCGCTTATCGTTTGCACCGGCTCACCTTGTGTTAATCGGCAGTGGTTGTTTCGTTCCCGCTGGTCGATGAACCCGAGACCAAGCTGGTGGCCTGGACCACTACGCCGTGGACCCTTCCCAGCAACTTGGCGCTCTGCGTCAACCCCGACCTTGACTATGTGAAGCTCAAGGGTACTCGCTGCTTGCCCATTTCAACCTTTCATATTGACCACCGACTCACCCGGTGGCTTCGTTGCAGATAAGAAGACCGGCGAGGTGTACATCCTGTGCGAGGCGCGTATTGCTCAGCTCTACCCGCCCACGAAGAAGGGTAAGCCCGAAGACGAGTACGAGGTGCTCGACAAGTTCAAGGGCGTCCAGCTCAAGGACAAGCAGTATGTGCCGCTTTTCCCCTACTTCGAGAAGGTATTTCCCTCATTCCCGTAGCCTTTTCACCACGTCACCTACAATGATGCTTTTTGACCATCAAATTCAGCAATTGCGTTGCAAGGTGTTGACACTCTCAATCTCTGAGCCACATATCTTAACGACCACCATCGTCAGTCACCGTATGACCATGTACTGACCACTTGCTTACAGGAACGCGAGAACGGCGCTTTCCGCGTGCTGGCCGATTCGTACGTCACGTCCGACTCGGGTACCGGCGTGGTTCATTGCGCTCCCGCGTTCGGTGAGGACGATTTCCGCGTGTGCGAGCTGGGCAAGGTCATCAGGAAGGGTGGCGAGGGCGTCCCCTGCCCCGTCGATGCCAACGGCCGTTTCACCGAAGACGTTCCCGACTACAAGGGAATCAACGTCAAGGACGCCGACATCGAAATCATCAAGAGGCTCAAGACCAACAAGCGAATGGTGCAGAGCGGCACCATTCTCCACAGCTACCCCTTCTGCTGGAGGTACCTCTTCCTTCCCTGACCGTTCTTCGTTTCGCTAAATGATGAGAAAAAAAGACACCTCTAGAATGAATCCTAGTGATTAGAAACTTTTCTAGCATTTCTGAAATGCATCGTTTCCGTATCACCCTTTCAACCGCCGTCCGCTCTCGTCTAACAACGTCTCGTGTGTTTGGTGCAGGTCCGACACTCCGCTGATCTACCGAGTTGTGCCCAGCTGGTTCGTGGCTGTCGAGAAGATCAAGGACAGCCTCTTGGTGAACAACGCCGAGACCTACTGGGTGCCCGCCTGGGTCAAGGAGAAGCGATTCCACAACTGGCTCGAGGGCGCTCGCGACTGGGCCGTGTCGCGTAATCGTTTCTGGGGCACTCCCCTTCCGATGTGGGTCAATCCCGACCACCCCGAGGAGGTACACGCACACCCTCTCCGCCCTTGCTGCTCCCAATCCAGTGAATATTCACTCTCCTTTCTACGACTTCAGATGATTTGTGTTGGTTCCATCAAGAAGCTTGAGGAGCTGACCGGCCAGAAGGTCACCGATCTTCATCGCGAGAGCGTCGACGACCTTACCATCCCCTCGCCTTCGGGTCGCGGCGTCCTCCGAAGGACCGAGGAGGTGTTCGACTGCTGGTTTGAGAGCGGCAGCATGCCCTACGCCCAAGTTCACTACCCCTTCGAGAACAAGGAGCTCTTCTCTCAGACCTTCCCCGCCGACTTCATCGCCGAGGGTATCGACCAGGTTTGTTACCGCACCTCTCTATCTTTAACTCTGCTTTCGTATTGATGAATGGTATATCCAAATGAGGTCTCTCAATGAGAAACACAAAATTAACCTACTGCCTTCCTACTGAACACAACTATTACTCTCCGATTCTCATTCCGCTCATGAGTTGAACTCGTTTTGCTTACGACCTCTTCAATCATTCTTCAGACTCGTGGTTGGTTCTACACCCTGCTCGTTCTGTCGACGGCCTTGTTCAACAAGCCCCCCTTCAAGAATCTGATCGTCAACGGCCTCGTCCTTGCTGCGTACGCCCCATCAACCACCCGCTTCTCTCTATCTCCTTCACATAGCAAACAAGTAGAATGATGACTATTGTTGTCGCCCCAGACAGAATCACTATGTTGATTGACCTTTTTAAACTGATACTCTGTTACTCTAGTTTTTGCCTTCAATCTTCTGCAGTAGTTTGATTTACTTACCTTGGTGCTTTCCCCAATATTCACAGTGATGGCAAGAAGATGAGCAAGAGGCTGAAGAACTATCCCGACCCTGTGATCGTCATCGACCAGTACGGCGCCGATGCGCTCAGGCTCTACCTGATCAACTCGCCTGTCGTGCGCGGTGAAGAACTCCGATTTGTGGAGAAGGGCGTCAAGGACGTCGTAAGGGATGTGTTCCTGCCCTGGTTCAACGCCTACCGATTCTTCGCTCAGGGCGTCGCTCAGCTCGAATCGGTATGCGCCCCACATACGCCCTCTCTGCATTCCTACCCGGGCTTGTTACTTACCCCTCTGTTTTTGTATTAGTCCGGAGCCAAATTCGTTCCTGATGAGCAAGTGGCCGTGGCTTCCGACAACGTGATGGACAAGTGGATCCTCTCCTTGACCAACACCCTGCTCAAGTTCGTGCAGGAGGAGATGGCCGGTACGCGTCCCCCTCAGCATGTGTTCTTTGTGCGCGGCCGGTGGTCCACGATACCCGAAGACAACCAACAATACCCATTGAAAGCCCACTATATAATGGTGGAATGCTTTTAAGAATGCGTTGGGAGAAACAACTTCGGGGCCAACCACTGTCTTTCCTGACTATCGGGCGAGACCAAGGATAGCTTCGGGACACTCACCTTCTTCTTTTCTCTCTTCTTTCGCCTCTAGCCTACCGCCTCTACACCGTGGTGCCCAAGCTGGTGAGCTTCATCGACCAGCTGACCAACTGGTACATCCGACTGAACCGTAAGCGCATCAGGGTACGCACCTTCAACCGCCGCCTTGGCACTCCTCCTTCCCATCAATCGCTGATGCAACAACTCTGGCCCGAATTACACTGTGGGTTCCAAACCTCTAAGAAGTTCTGACACACCATTGCCATTTCTCTTCCTCTCTTCGCAACCCCGCGTGCTTTGTGCTGATCAAATGTCTTTCTATGTACGACCCTTATAGGGAAATGATGGTGACCAGGAGCGCCTCTACGCCCTCAACACCCTCTTCATCGTCATCTTGACCATCACCAAGGCGATGGCCCCCTTCACGCCCTTCTTTACGGAGTACCTGTACCAGAACCTCCGCGTCCTTCTGCCGGCCGATCAGCGCGAGGACAGCGTGCACTACATTATGTTCCCCGTTCCCCGCGACGAGTTCATCAACCTCGAGATCGAGGAGTCCGTCGCGCACATGCAGGGCACCATCGAGCTGGGTCGTGCGGCCAGGGACAGGAGGAAGATGCCCCTCAAGGTACTACGTCACCCCACTTTTCTCTTTATTTCTCTTTCCATTCGTGCTTCACTGATGTAACAACTCTGGCCCGAATCATACTGTGGGTCCAATCCTCTAAGAAGTTCTGATACAAGCCGAAATTTCATTCTCTGTCTTCTCTTCTCTCGGTCTTGTTCGCTTCGCCGATCTCACTCAATCGCCTTGACTTGTGCCACAGTACCCGCTGATCGATCTCACCGTCGTGAGCGCCAACGAGAAGCTCCTCAAGTCTCTCGAGTCCCTGGCCTCGTACATTCGCGCGGTAAGCCTCCCTCTTCTCCCTTCACATAGCAAACAAGTAGAATGATGACTATTGTTGTCGCCCCAGACAGAATCACTATGTTGATTGACCTTTTTAAACTGATACTCATTTGCTCTCCGCTCGATCTATCTTTCATTTTCGCACTCCGCGATTAAGTCAGTCGCTGACCTGCTATTTTCCTCTGCGCTGTTGTGTAGGAGCTCAACATCCGATCTGCTGTGGTGACCTCCGATGAGGGTCCGTTCGTGCGCACCCGCGCTGAGCCCGACAGGAAGAGGCTCGGTCCTCGTCTCGGCAAGGACGTCAACAAGGTGGCCCAGGCCGTGCTGAGTACGTTTGCCCTGCTCGCCCTCCTCGTTCCGTTCTCTCCCGCCTCCACCCCGCGAATGATGAACATTTCAGCGTTGATTCGGATGAAATATTTCGCTTTGTATTCGTACTGTCTGACACACCCAAGTTTTATGCACACCGTTACCTCCACCTCAGCCGCGTGTTCAACATCGCTAACCGCCATCATATTGCTTCTGTTATGTACAGACCTCGCGCACGAGCAGATCAACGAGTTCCGTCAGAACTCCAAGCTCACTGTTGAGGGTCACGAGCTCACAATGGACGATGTCAAGGTGCGCCTCACACCCCCTGCCCCACACGCATTCATTTTGGGCCGTATAGTGATGAATGGTATATCCAATTGAGGTCTCTCAATGAGAAACACAAAATTAACCTACTGCCTTCCTACTGAATACATCGTCGTTGTTTTTCATAGCTCGCTCTTGCACGCGCCAGCGAACTTACCTCTTCTCGTCTTTTGGTGTATGCTCAACAGATCATCCGTGAGTTCAAGGGCGACAACGCCACGTTCGAGGCTGTGTGGACTGACCAGGCCCTCGTCGTGCTCAACCTCACCGTGGAGGAGTCCATGAGGCGCGAGGGTCTCGCTCGTGAGGTCATCAACCGCGCCCAGAAGCTCAAGAAGAAGGCTGGCCTCGTCGTCAGCGACCCCGTCGAGATCTTCGTCGAGGTCCTAGAGGACAAGGACGACCTCCGGAACCTGCTCGAGACCCACGAGGCCTACTTCCGCCAGACGGCCAAGTACCCGATCCTGGCCGTGAGCTACCGACCGCTCAACTATCTCACCGTCATCAACGCCGAAGAGGTCTTGAGCAGCGGCTCGCGGGTGCGCGTCCACATCATCCGAGCGACCTTCAGCTTCGACCAGACGGCCCTCGCCAAAAAGTGCCCCAGCGAGAAGTACTCCCGCACCCTGCAGCTCTTCGTGGCCACGCGGGACCCCGAGAGTGTCAAGCGCGCCCTCAAGGAGAACGGCAAGGTGGCCTACCCGGTCGACGATGCCACCGTGGAGCTGGTCCTCGGCGAGGACATCTTCCTCTCCGCCCACGACCTCTACACCCACCTCCACCCGCATGCCAACTAAACCAGCTCTCTGCATGTGTACAAGCGCCTCTTCACACTCCCAATACAAACATGTTACACGCAATCCTCTTCATGTCACGTTGGCCGTTCCTCCTTCCCCGCTGTCGGTCTCGCGCTCTATGTCCTGCACCACGCCGACTTGCATGGTGGCCAGCAGCTGGCGTGCATCGTCGCTGTGGTAGTACGTCTCCCAGAAGGGTGCAATATCCTGTCCAGCTGCGTCCTGGCCACGAGTGAGGGTCGGGTTAGGCGGTGTTGTGAAGAGAAGGGAGAAGAAGAGAGTGCCGTGTACAATGATGACATCGCCTCCAGGGTGGTTGGGCAGGTAGGCGGTGATGTCGAACACTTTGCCCTGGTTGGTAGGGCTAGTGTAAGAACAACATTCTAGGTTTGAGGCGGAGGAAGGTGAATGACCTCATGTGTGACCCACACCCGCTTTGAGGGACTGTCGTGCGTGGCTACGCTGTCTTGAGTGCACTCCATCGAGCGCGCTCTGGTTTGATCTTCATCTGCTGGTTCTGTGGTGTGGTGATGATTTTTTTTGCCTTTGTTTTCTTTATTTTCTTTCTTTATTTTCTTTCTTTATTTTAGGGGCAACTTCGAGACAAGCAGAGCCGGCACAAGATCACAACCAACATAATGGGTGCGGCTCCATTCACTCTGCACCTCCCCTGAATAGAGCGCTGTTGTTACAGCCTGATCAGACAGAAGATGGATCAAACCACCTTCATTCCACAGCAACATCTTCACTGCCCTCCCCCCTGCGGTTGATTTACGAATTATCACTTCGCAGGGCAACCTTCGGCGTTTCAGACTGTGGTCGTCTCCGCCCTCCTCTTCGTGCTGACCTTTTCGGCTCTGCGCATCTGGGCACCGACCTTCGCCTCGTCAGAGAAGTTCACCATTCTTGGCGGCTTCGTCAGCTCTCTCCTGTTCTTCTTTTCCCTTCTTGTACCGCTCCTCTCCATCCTTAACCACTTATCAGCTTCGGTGGCTCACTCCCTCACTCTCAGATCATCGGCAATCTCAAAGAGCGCGAGAGCGGATGGATTGAAGGTGCGCACTGTCTCCTTTGGCTCATCCTCCCAAATTCTAATCCCAATCGCTTCATGTCACAGTGTTTGTGAGCTTGGTTATTGCCATGGGCGCTGCCGCAACCGTCCACAGAGTTTGCGTCACCACATGGTACACTTTCACCTCCAACCTTTCCGTAACCGCTTAATCGCTCACGTAGCAAATTGCAGCTTCCTCTTTTCGATGGGCCTGCTCTACTGGATGAACCAGGTATCACAGAGCTTCCAGAAGAAAGCGTTCGAGGCCAACGTCGCCACCAAGAAGAGGAGGTGAGCAGCCACGGAGGTGAGCTCGCCTCAAGATGTTGTTAAGACTCTTTATACAGTACGCGAATTCAACACCTAAGCTGCTTCGAGATTTGGGGATGGAGGGAGATGGGAGTGGAAGGATGGGGGGAGAGCAGTTCAGCTGAATTGGCTGAAGTCAATCATTCCACCATTTCCTCTGGGCTTTTGTCGCTCATCTCGGATCATGTCCGTGCTGCCCTCAAAGGTGATCATCGACACCTCCTCCCTCTTCTTGGCCGGCAACACGAACTTGTTGTCGCAATGCGGGCAGAACTCGTCGGTCTCGTCCCATTCCCTACAGAGATGAACGACGCAAAAGTGAAGAAAATAAAATAAAATCAGATTGAGCCAAACGAAATCTGCAACCCAAGTAATCATGTGTACCGATAGTCCTTCCGGAAGACCTTCTTGCACTTCTTGCAGGCGAACACCATCTCGTACACCTTCATCAGGTCGTGATCAGTCTTTTCGGCGTGGCATTCGGCGCAGTCGAACCATTGCTTGCAGCAGGGCGCGCGAATCGAGACCTGAGCGTTCAAAATATGTTTGCACATGCTGATTGTAGCTTACTCTTCTGGATGCTGATGTTGATCGTGAAGGCTCTTTCGGCGGAGGAAAAAGGCGGGAGAAGCGTCGACGCAAAACAATTTGGCGCGAATCTTCTGCTTTTCGTGCCTCTCCGTACTTGGAAAAAGGCAGAAGACGGTCAAGGGAGGGCCACCAGGCGTTTCGGCCAGAACGCCAACAATCAGCCCGCCATCGGATTCCCCGAGGGTGTCCCTCAGTACCTTCGTCACTGGCCACCACAACTGATGTTCAATCAACGACGGACAACCTTGAGGTGTGAGAGGCGACAAGTGCGCAGGAAGTAGTCCGCCTCCCAGAAGCTGTTCTAGACGGTAAGTCCTTGATGACTGTAAACAGCGTCGGTCCAACCAAGCCCGGGGGTAAGGAGGCCCTGGTCTTTCCGGTAGAGGCAGACCATGAAGAACTTCGCACTTGTACTTTTTAACCATTCCTCCACACAGACGACCTTCGCTTTTTGTTGGACGCGCACAACGTGACGAACAGACAATGGTGGTCGGTCTTGCAGGTGTCGTTCAGCTGCACGATGATGCAGAAGACCGCCTTCAACGAATAGAGCACCTTCGCGAGGTCCCCAACGGCGAAGTTCGGTGCCGGCCTGCTCCCTGTGTCAGGCCGCTTGGTCGGCGCCATCTTGGGAGTGCACCCGCAGGCCAGTGAATATCACCTCGTAGTCGTCACAGGACGTCAAGTTTGATGGCTAGGGGGTGGTCTTCCTGCTCGACCGCAACAGCGGTGGGGCTTCAGCAGCAGCGCTCGACTGGTGCGGCTACAACCAGGGCGAGCGGTTGGGCGTCGAGTGACCCGAGGCTGCTTGAGCACCCTGGAGCGTCAGAAGAGAGACCAACGCCTCCCGCGCCTCGACCGGAATGGAACCATCCCCCTTCGGGTGTTGCTTGCAACTTTGTCTTTGTTCGGGGGAGTAAATCAACATTTTAACACTGCAGTTGTGAGTTGTTGTAGGCGTCGGCGTCAGTGTCGGCCTCCTGCGAGCCCGATATTGGCGTCTGAAGGAGCATCGAGACAAAACCACGCGAGTTAACGAGGACAGACTACGTGTCAGTTGATGAGTGAAAAGAAAACGGGCGAAGGTGGCGCACCGACAACCAAAAGATCCCTTGGTTCGGAAGACTCGGATGAGCCTACAGGTAGAACAGGGTGTTGGAGAGTTCGGCCCGCGGCAATCCCTTGTTGTCCAGTACCTGCCGCGTGAGACCTGCCAGACGGTCGGCGTAGCGCAGAGGAGCCGGCTCTGCTATGGTGCCCATGAAGTCTGCGTGTCCTCGCGCACAAGGCAAGTGAGTGCACGCGCGTGGTCAGGCGCGGGGTTTGGAGGGTACTGTAGTAAAGGTGGCACAGCAGGTACGAAACGCGCTGGATGTTTGGGGCCTTGAAGGCGTCATCTGTCCCCGTGCGATACACGATCTGATACTGTGTGGGCTTCACCGTGCCTGCACGAGTGGATTACCATCAGATGGTGCTCAATCGAGAGAGAGAGAGAGAGAGAGAGAGAGAATGATGGGGGCAGTACCCATGCGAGCGCTGTGCGCAATGAGATAGAAGTCGTTGAACTCCCTTGACACGATCCCCACGTCCACCGTCGTTCCAGGCAGTGGGTTGCCCGAACTTTTGCTGCTTGGGGAAGCACGGGTCAGAAACTGCCGGATGGCTAGATGAAGCAAGGGGAAAGTGGGTGCGTACGTGAACAGGCGAACAAGGCCACGCTTCCTCACCACAATGACGGCGAGGTTAGCCTGGGGGCTCCTTTGTCGAAGGATGGCCTCCATTGGCTTGATCTCATTCTCCATCTGCGAACCGAGGACAAGAGAGACCGAATTTTAGCACTTGAGTGGGAGGGGAATGAGGGAGAGAGAGAGTGTCAAACCAAAGCGTCAAGAGCCCCGCGCCCACCAGGATCATCGCGGTAGACAACGATGCGCCCAACTGGGTAATTAGGGTTTGTGCTCGCAAATGCACGAAGAGCTTTGTCAAAGCTCTCTGCAATGCCTGAAGCCAAGGTCTGACCCTGCAATGAAAGGGAAGGGTGAGGGGAAAAGGGTAGAAAAAATGTGGCAGGTGTGAATGCGTACTGGGGCTTGAAAACAGACATCAGAGAAGTAGCGAGTCAGGCCAACATCAAGTGTGGCAGTAAGGGCCAAGACAGAGTGCCTGATGATGAGATGCGTTAGTGTCGGCAAGGTTGTGGCCATGTAAAGAAGGGGTATGTACTGTCCAGTCTTAGAGTGCGACACACTGATGCCCATGACCATTGTGGGTTTTTCCATCAAAGGCGGCTGATTTAGCCTGATGGTGTAGTGAAGTAAAGTAAAGTTAATGATAACAGTTGTAACAATAATGACAAAGAACATCAAAGAGGGTCAACATACGCCCATGGAGCTCCACCAAGCTTGCAGACCATCTGCTGGAGAAGCCCCTTCATCTTGGACTCGATCCCTCCGGTTGGCTTGATGGTCCTCTGTTGCACGCACTGGGTCTGTACGGGCTTGGAGGCCATCACGGACTTGATGCTCTTGTAGACAGCCTCGCTGGAGCTCTCCAGAACGACCAGGAAGATCATGACCTTCCTGCCCTCATGCACTGATTTCCTGTGTATTCCCTCACATCAATAAAGGAAGGCGAAGAGAGGAAGGGAGGAAGATAGTACTCATACACACGGGCCATTTCTGCCGGGTAGTCCTGAACCCGACGTGTGACGCACATGAGTGGCTCTCCAATTTCCATTTTAAGCTGTGCTTTCACCTGCACACGTTGATGTACCACATCAGTACCCACATCAGCAATCACAGAGGCAAGAGAAACTCGGAAGGGAGGTTAGTACGGTATGAAAAGCCTTCATCATGCTCATGACGTCCGACTCTTGCCTTTCAGTGCAGAAGAGAGCCCAATTCGTTGCGTTGAGCGGCACGGGCCTGAACAGGCCTGGGCTGCTGGTTTCTGGCGGAGCTCCACGGCGCGGCGGTTTTCCGTAGAGGTCGCGCCATTCACCTGCACCCATCGCTACTTGGTGAGGCACCACACCGCGCGACCACCGAGGTACAACAACAATCGCAAAAGTGGTGCTGGCACCGTACCCTGTCCTTCCACGAGCGGGACGCGCGTCTTTTCACCAGCGCGCAAGTCGCCAGGCGCCTGCAGGCGCGCCTCTAGAGCGTAGAGCTCTTTCTCCACATACATGCCCAATTTGGCGAGACTCTGGGTCCAAGGTAGTGGGGGTTAGCGGGCCTGGCGGCCGGGCGACAGAAGGACAAGGAAACATACCGCGCCAGGGTCGATCATTTCGCCGGGCCTTGTCCTGTGGGGAATCTGATGGCCCGGCTGAACCCTGTCCAACAGCGCGCGCACCCTGTTGACCCTGTCGGCGGGACCTACTCCGGTGAGCTTCATGATTTCGCGTCGCACTCTGTTGTGGTCCCGAGAAACAGCACCACCACCAGCCCCGCCCCGCCCTTCAGCTTCCGCCCACACGCACAGGAGCGAGGGGCTTAGGGTCATAACTGGCCATTCGTGCGCATCTCCTCCGTCATGCCAGCCAAGACGCAGAGCTCGGGCACGAGGTAGATGACCTCCTCGACCCAGACTCCCTCGACTCGCCTCCTCTCGACCACCTTAAGGAGCGGCTGGTCCCGGTAGCGGATCGTAATGTTGTGCGTCCTGTAGCGCCGCACATGAACATAAACAGAATCATGAGCCCAACAGAGGGACGGCGCAGGCGTAGGGCCATAACCAAGAGAGAGAGAGAGCGAGAGGAAACGAGAGGACGACGCGTACTCTCGGTAGTAATCGTAATAGGAGATGAGCTCCTCTTCGGCCTCAGCGTATTTGTGCTCCTTCCGCTTCCTTCGCGGAAAGGTGCTGTTTGGTGCTGGTGTGGAGGTGAGGGGCCAACAACAAGCAGCTCAAAGTGAGTAGTTGTGCGGTGGTGTACTCTTGTCGTAGTCAATGGTTGACACCAGGTAGGGGCGGTAGTCTCCGCGCCTGTCCGTGTAGTTCGTTATAACCGTCCGATTGGCCACCAGCTGAGTCTGCTTGGTCCGGTCATGCTGCAGCCTCATCAGCATCTCAAGAACACTCTCTGTCCCCCCCTCCCCCAAACGAGAGGTGCACACATTAGCGCAGCGTGTTGTGGTGCCTGTCGTATCGTGGTGAGTGTCGTTGGTAGTGTCGACGAATTGTGTCGTGTCGTGTGTTAATGGGAGGGAGTATGGACTTGTCTGGACCCACTTGTAGGAGACGTCCGTCATGAGCATGAGCCCGCCCTAGTGGACGCGAGAGAGGTATGAGTTTTGGGGGCAAAGTGCCGAGCATGAACGCGCCAGCGGACAGGGAGGTACGTGGAAGTGGTCGATGCTGGTCGAATAGCCGGGAAACGCCTTCATGTCGTTCCAGGAAATGGGCTTCGTGGGGTCATAGATCGAGTTCCTCATCCGGATGAACCCAAGCTTGGCAAACACCTGCCCCATGGCATCAGACGTGTGCCACGCGTGCGGTGTGGTGCACGCGTGCGGTACCGTTCGAAGGAGGCGAGAGAACGTCGCCATGCGCTCGGGGCTGGTGGCAATGGTCACGGGAGGAATGCGCTCGGAGAGCGTGACCACGTACTCGGTGGCATTCACCTCGGCCTTGAAGGTCTGGTGGCTGAGGTCCTGCTCGGCGAAGAGCAGCTCGCCCCAAAACTCGAAGCTCCCTATCCTGTCCTTGTTCGCCCCTAGTACCCTCTGCTTGATGAACACGCCTCCTGCAGGCTTTACCAAGCGTGAGCGAGCACAAGAGGAAGAGGAGAACGACGAAGAAGAAGGAGAAGTGGAGCACGAACTTCGAGGTGCATGTGGTGAACAAAGATCTTCTCGAGTGCCCGCTCGTCAGTCTGACCGGAAGCGTCAGTCATGATGACAACAGGCCTTCGGGCAAGCGGGCTCACACGTACCCTGATTGGACTGAAGTTGGTTATGACGGGGTACGGTTTTCCCATGGTAGAGGGCTCATCTTTAATGACCAGGAGTTGTCCCTCCTTCTCCACCTCGCCACTGTGGGAAGGTTGTAGATTAATCCTCCATTCGAATTTGGTGGTGGGTGTAATGTTGAGTACCGCGCCCGCTTGGCATCTCTGCTCGCGACTGCAGTGCACGTTTGGAGAACTTGGATGAGCCTTTACTTCTTTTCTATATTTTTTATGTTTTATCTTTATTGGTGTCTGTATTTGAACATAAACAAGGGGCAGCGCACCTTGCGCGATCGCACCCTCGCCCTTGGGCTCTTCCACCTTTCGCTTGCGGGGACCCTCCTCAGGTGGCTCCATGGCGAGCAGGCGATTGTTCGATCGCTTGTGCTTGAGTGTGGCTGTGAGTGGGCGAACTGGCCGCTGTGTGGGTGGCACGGTTTTATTGTGTGTGTTTACAGTCTCACATTGAGATGGGTGGTAGCTGGACGACAGCTGTCCGATTGCCTCTCTCAGTACCCCTGGGACTACCCTAACCCAGTCCCTTGCGTTTTGGTTGGTTCGTGGTTCAAATCCCCAACTATCCAACGAAGGCAATTTTTTTTATTTTTTATTTTTTTTTACATAAGATGAAGGTGAGGTCGCGGGTGCCGCACAAGGAAGTCGCGGCCCTGGTGCCCCGGAGCCTCCGCAAGCAGCTGGTGGCGTGGTTCGCTGCGCGCTTCTGCTCGAGCGTGCACATAGATTCCGAGCTTGACACGGACTGGCCTGTGGAAGACGACTTCAACGACACAGCCTACCGCCGGGCAGTGGAAGCAATGCCGGAGCAGCTACGCCTTGCCATCTTCCGCTTCATCTGCAAACACATGCGGTCCGACCCTGTCCGTCTGATCTGATTTCTTTCTGATTTATGTTTGATTTATTTGCCTATTCACTTGCACGGCCCGTGCTTGCGAGTATTAGGCAAAGCAATGGAAGGCTGAACGAGCAAGTCTTTGGCCGTCGACGTACGTGCATTTCCGTCTTCACACGCACACACACATGACACACACCGCACGCGACACTCGACACGCACTACTGAACTCACACTGAGTCACGTGGCGCCGATAGGACTACTTGGCGATCGGGTGTGGCCGCTGATCGAGGACCTTCCACTCACCCGTGTCAATCTCGCTGTTATGGACCAGTTGTTCGGCAGTACGTCGCCCGTCGTCGGCATCAGGTCATCAGGCCTTCTCCTGACCTGACGCTCTGCGTTGGCGCTGGTGGCATTCAGGTCTGGAGGTCCCAACGCAGAGTGACATGACGGGCAAGCTGCTGGAGGGTCTGCTCGAGTGGGGGCCAGCGGACAGCATCACACACTTGGACGTGCTGACGTCAGCACCCGACGACCTGGACTGCACGAGCGCCACGTTTGGCTGCCTCAACTGCCACGTACGAGGCGCGCCCTAGCCCCACGCGGGCACCGCTTTCTTGCGCAACTGTCGAATGACTGGTGTGTGTGTGTGTGTGTGGGGTGTGTGGCTAGAACTTCCCATCGGTGACGAGCCTCAACCTGTCCGGGCGGCTCTCTGAGGCTGAGGAGGTGTTCACGGAGACGGTGATGGAGACCTTGGCCGAGTGGGAGGGCCTCCAGTCGCTCACCCTTCGCGACTGCACCTTCCCCGAATCCGCTGGTGTGGACAGTCCCCTGC
>CACVKS010000103.1:0-33219 GCA_902749335.1 Acanthamoeba triangularis
CCGAGATCAAGGCCGGCGCGCTGGGCTTCCTCAAGAAGCTCTTCCCGAGCGACGAGCAGGCGCGTCTGATCGACGACTACGTCGAGATCATGGTGTGGGACTGGAACCGGGCCAAGCCCTGCCTGCCGGGCGTCACCTTCACCTTCCCGCCGTCGGGCGTGCTGTCGACCCACGGCCACGCCATGACCCGGCCCCACGGCCGCATCCACTGGGGCGGCTCCGAGCGCTCGGTCTGGGGCTCCGGCTGGATGGAGGGCGCGGTCGAGCGCGGCAACGACGTGGCCCAGGAGGTCCTGCTCGCCGCCGGCTGGGCTCCGTTCGGCTACGACGTGCGGCACGCGCCGTCGGCCCCCGGCCTCAACAAGGGCCTCCGCGCCCCAATGTCGTCTTCGTTCTTTGACCCGGCCAGCGACGACGAGCTCAGCGGAGACGACAACGAATATTTTAACTCCGACAGCGACCTCGACGAGCTGAGCGGCGAGTGGACCCTTCTCACGCCCCGAGCGGCCAAGACCCCGAGGTCGCAGCGCTCGTCCGCACCCATGCAGGCGCAGTCGTCCGGCGCCGCGCGGTCGTTCGTGCCGCGCACCCGACTCGATCTGGCCGCGCACCTCTTCACCGACGAACAGCGACGGACGATGAACCACAAGCAGCAGCTGGCCCACCTCGCGCGCATCGAGCTGCCCAGGGACAGCGCGTCGTCCCGCTACTGGATCTCGCCGCAGCACTGCCTCGCCGCGCTCAAGGAGATCAACGACATCAAGATCAAGCGAAGCGGCGCGAGCGCCGCCTGCGCCTCGGGCGGTCTCTTCAGCTGCCCGACGGCGTCGGCCACCTCCACTACTTCCTCTTCGACCGAGAAGGAGAGCGGATGCGTTCTGTGCTGAGAGGAGGAGCCCTTCCTATTTTTGTGTTTCATTATTAGTTTCTTCTTGTTCGCGTCTGTACATATTTAACCATCTTCACATAAAGACAAGAAGAACAAGTTTCAACAAGTGAAAGAGACGCAAGAGAGTGTTTTGCGTTCATATATTTTATATTTTGTCTTTTTTATATATTAAAAAAAGAAAATAAAATCACAAGCGCAGTACCAAGGATGGACGAACCCAGTACCAAGCGGAGGTGCGAGCAGTGCGTGCGGCCCGTGGTGGTGGGCATCTCGGGTCCTTCGCGCAGTGGCAAGACCACCCTCGTTGCCGTGCCGTCCCCCCCCCTCTTCTTGCATTTTGTTAAAAGAAGGCAACACCAACACAACCAAGCGAATAGGAGTGGCAAGCGCGAAGGACGAGTGGCCGCGCCTGTGGCGTCGTACATCAGGACTTCTTCTTCGTCCAGGTGTGCCCCCCTTGTGTAGTGCGGCTTCATCATCGTGGTGGCATCTCACACCCTTGTCCACACCAGGCCGAACACGCGCCCACGGCCGAATTGGAAACGGAGACGGGCCACAAGCTGACCATCGCCAACTGGGAGGAGCCGAAGGCCATCCGCTGGCCGGACCTGATCGCCGTACCTCTGGCCCATGTGCTATGTGACTGTGACTCACCACCAGCCCTCACTCATCAATGTGCGCCACAGGAGGTGCAGCGACTGGTGAGCGACCACACGCGCGAGTGCGACGCTTGCCTGCCGCGAGGGCAAGCGGCCGAGGCCCAGACCGTGGATCGCAGGCCGGCGGTGGTGTTCGTGGAGGGCTTCCTGCTGTTCGCCAGCCGCGAGGTGGTCGAGATGCTCGACCGGCGCGTGCTGGTGGTGATCGGACATGCCGAGGCTCGGCAGCGCCGGCTGCGGACCAGCGGCACGACGGGCCTCTACTTTGACCGCCTCGTCTGGCCGCACTGCGTTGACTACACCCGCCAGGTGCTGGCCCAGGCCGCAACGCCGCCGCAGCAGCGGAGAAGCGAGGACGGAGCGGGGGGCGACCTGCTGGTGTTGAGCGGCGAAGACGACATGGGCGAGAACGTGCGGAGGCTGGACGCGTTCGTGGAGGGGTCGTGCCTGGCCGAGGCGATGACCGAGGGGGCAGCCAAACTGGTCGAGCAGCACTTTCGTACAGGCGACGCCCAGGGCGAGACCGACCCCAGCCCCACCGTACGACCACCGGTTGTCGCCTCGTTGTGTGTGATCGTTATGAGTCGAGTGGAGCGCTGAACGACCTTTCATAGGTGGAGAACCCAGACGGTTTGTCCGACGAGCAGCTGACGGCCCTGAAGCTCTATCGGGACGCAGAAGTGCTGGAAGCCTACGGGAGACGAACAGAGGCCACCTCTCTCTACCGACGGGTACGCCCACTGCACACGCACCACCACACTCATACATGGCCGGCTGAGATGTCTCACCATGGGGGGGGGGGTGCTCAAAGGCACTGCGCATGTGGCCTGACGTGGAGGAAGCTGGAAGCAGAGATGATGACGAAGGAGATGTTGAGAACTCCTGACTTTTCCTCTCTTTCGTCTTCACCTTCGTTCTTTCTGTCTCTTTCGCTCTTGAGCTTCGTATTAGGAAAGGCCGAAACCGCTCATGTCCATCGCGATCGATTCGATGTGCGGACCCAGTGCGTCCCAGTGGTGAAACAGCGGCTGGTGCTTGAACACCTCCTCCGCCAGCGCCTGCGCCGCCTGTTCGTCCTGGGCGCGCATCAGGGTGAGATTCAATAGGGGTGCGTGCGTGTGGCGCTGCGTGTGCAAGAGGTGTACTCGTGATGCGATTTGGAGCGCCTTGAAGGTGGTGTCGATCATGTAGGCGTGCTGCTCTCGGCCCACAGCGGGCTGGTAGCTGCAACGAGCGAATGTCAGTATGCGCTGGTATGCGCTGGGCGGCCAGCAGGCGGCCGGCAGTGGTGTAGACGTGACGTACATGGCGGAGGGCAGGCCGTGTTGACCGAGGCTGGGCTTGTACAACCGCCCACTGCGCGATCGGTCCAACTCCAGCACTTGGGGTCCTGTTTTCTCCACCCCGTCAGCCACCACCGGTGAGACACCAGGTAATTTAAACACTGTGTACCTGCACCGTGGACCAGCGTCCATTTCGGCTTGTGCCCCTCTTCACCTGCTCCGCTCATCTCGATGAGTTCAACACCCCAAGAGCACCACAGTGAGGTGCGGACGAACCGAGGTCGATGTAGAGCGGTGGCGGCTGGCCGGCGGTGAAGGTGGTGTAGCGGCAGGGGGAGAGTACCGCCTCCTCTCCGCTGTGCAGCCATTCTTCGAAGCTCTTCCCGCTGGCCTGCTCTGTGTGCCGTGGGGTGGTCGCATGATGGTGGTGGCTGACGTCAGCGGCTGACCCGTTACTTGCGGCCAAGAAAGAGTTATGAATACCTATACAGCAGGGGCAGCGAAACATGAAGTAGGCCGTGGCGGCACACCGCGCCTGTGTCTCCTCGCATCTGTCACGTCCACGGGATCAGGGATGGCGCCTATGAGGCCAGAAAATAAAAATAAAAATAAACTAAGGAGCGCACTTGGCGGTGAGGGCGACCCGGGCATCGCGACCGGAGAAGTGGGAGAGGTCCACCGTCCACAGGGTGAGCACGAACTGCTCGCTGCACAAACCACATGCCGCCACCGCACCCACCTCACGCCGGCCCATCTACAAAAAATAAGATATCTTTACACAATTCTTTCGCAGTCGCCCCCGGCTTCTCACCCGGTCACCGTCGCTGGTACGCCTGTTCAACTTTGGTACCCCCCCCCCCTTTGTTCAGTTCATCCGCTGATTGGCTAACGATTAAAATGTGTCGCTCACTGATTGGTTAGCTTGGCGGTTCAGGCTTGGCTGTGCTGGTGCCGGCGAAGATGGAGAAAAGGTTATGTCAAAAACACTGTGTACGCGCACTCACGAATCAGGGAGTTTGGGTCGTCAGTCCTTCCATTCCATGCTGAAGTCATCGTCGCTGCCGTTGTCGTCGCTGTAGCTAGCGGGCTTCTTCTTGGGCGGCTTGGTCGGCGTCGCCTTCGCGCCCTTGTTCGTGGTGGTCGTGGTAGACTTGGCCGGGGAGGTGGCCTTTCGCTCGCTCTCGCGCTTGGCCAAGCGTTCCTGCCTTCGCAGTCGCTCCTGGGCCTCCGCCGCTTCCCGTTCGCGCCTCTCCCGCTCCTCCCGCTGCCTTCGGGCCAGCTTCTCCTTCCTCCGCCTCTGCTCCTCGGCTTCCGCCGCTCTTCGTTCTCTTTCGCGTTCGCGTTCTCGTGTCGCTGTCGCTCGGTCGCTTTCGTCGTAGCTGTCGTCGTCATCATCAACTTCACTGTATTCGTCGTCGTCGTCATAGCTGTGCACGGCCGGTTGTCTTGCGCCGTCGTCGTCTCCGCCAAAGACTCGGACCTTGGGCTCCTCGTCATCAACTTCCACTTCGTCCTCGTCCTCGGGTTCACTGTCGCTCCGCCTCGACTGAATTCTCTCCTTCCCCTTCACACTCTTCGCGTCTTCGTAGCCCACGTCGCTGTCTTCCGCGTTCTCATCATTTTCGTCTGCCTGCTCACGTTTCGTTCTTCTGCCGACTCTCCCTTTCTTCGTTGTTGGCGTCGCGCTGGCGGCGGGCACGCCGCTGCCGGCGCCGATGGCGGGCGGGGCGCCCTCGAGCCCCTTGAAGGCGAGCTGGGCCGCCTGGGCGTAGACCGACGACACGAAGGACGATGATGACGACAGCGCTTGGGTCGACAAGTACGACGTCACACTCGACGCGTACCCTAGCGCACTCTGCTGAATGCAACAAGCGGGCCGCGTTAGTCAACTTGCGTGTCTCCCTGCGTGTGCGGTGGTGCGTGTGCGGTGGTGCACGTGCGGTGGCGCGTGTGGGCCAGAGGAGCTCGTGCGCGGGTGCGTACTCCGATGGTTTCGGTGTTGATGTACTCGCCGATGGCGTAAACGTCGGGCAGGGGGACGGACACGGGTAGGGCCGGCAGGTTGGCCACGATGGCCTCCGAGCCCATCCGTACCGCCTCCTTAACGTGTCGAATGCCACCGATGGCGCCAATGACCTTGTGGGGCTTGCGCGTCACCACATCAATCGCATACAACTCCACGATCTTCCCTACCAGCTCGCCCCAGCCTGAAGCAGTGGCATTCATGGGTTGTGGTGAGACTGTGTGTCGCACGGCACACGCCAAACACAAAGGCGCAGACGAACCGTAGTAGAGGCCCGAGAACTGACGCTCGCCCCAGCGGAGCGAGATGGCAGTGAGGGCCTTGTAGCCGCTGAGAAAGACGCCATAGCCCACCAGCGTGTTGCGGTCGACAATGATACCTGGGGTGTGTCGAAGTTGGGCCATTGCGACGCGTCCGGTTAGTACAGCCGCTAGTCTAGCTATCGAAAGGAAGAGCTTAAATATTGTGGTCGGACCTCCCAGGTTCTCGGGTGTGAGCGCGGCCAGGAGTTCGTCGGAGTAGCTCCACCCGGACCAATCGATCTTGGCCACCAGCGGACCAACGCGGAACCCACCTGTGCAGTAGCAGCCACACAACAATATGGTGAGTACAGTAAAGCCAGCCACGACACAACAATGCCAGGAATGCAAAAAAAAAAAAAAAGAAAAGATTTCGACGTACGGATGAGCATGGGCGGCGTGGTGGGGAGCTCGGTGGTGGCCAGCGGGAAGAACGGGTGGTGACTGAAGAGCAGCAGCTTGAGCACGTTTTCGTGCACCTTGATGCGCAGCGGGGCCGGCATCTCCAAGGCGCCCTGCCAGTACTCCTCGTCGGGGTCCACGTCCATCTCGTCTTCATCGCTCTCGTCGTTCGCATTCTCCGCTCCTCCGTTTTTCTCGCCCTTCTTGTGGCACTGCAGTGCGTGTGGAGTGGCCGCCACGGTCGCGGGTCACGTCAGCGTGTCCCAAGGGTGTAAGGGAGTTCACGGAAAAGAGGAAAGGAGGAGAGCGCGCACCGTGAGGGTGAAGTAGAGCATCGCCGTCTCGGCCAACCGATCCTTCTTCTTGTTGTGTGCAAAGAAATCGACTTTGCCGCGCTGGGTGGAAGGAAGAAAACAAGTAAGCATGGGCTGGTCTAATTTATGAGAGCCACTTGAATAGAGGTGCAGACAGAGGGGCGGACTAGGAGATACCTGAGCTGGACCGACGCTGTCGACAACGGTCAGGTCGTGCACCGCCAGCGCAATGCGTCGCTGTGGCGCCACGAGAAAGATGGAGCAAACCGTGAGTAAGCGGAAAGGCGAGATCGCCGTGAGTGCGCCAACCAAAACGGCTTGGTAGGTGGGCAGTACCGGGAAGAGAGGCTGGCGGAGGAATTCGTCGAAGCGCAGCTTGAGGCCGGTCAGCCGCACCTCAAAGAACGAGTCCATCTGCCGGTCCAGGATGGTTTCTGCGCCATCCAAACCACCGTAACCGGTAGCAACCGGTTAGCTCATGAGCCCAATACCCTATCACTGCGCATGTTTTTCTTGTTTCGTGCCTTTGGGAGCCGCATGAGCGAGGGCAGGCCAGTCGAGGCCGCTGTAGAGGCGCAGGTTGATCGAAAGGCCGGACTTGACGGTCACGCAGAAGCTCGAAATGGAACTGTGCAATATAACCGGTGAGAGAAATGCACACATTTCAGCTTTCGAACAACAAGACGCCACGAGTGGGGCTGTAGGTCGTACACAGGATCTGGGAGCAGGCGGCTGTCGCCGGGCGTGTGCCAGTAGTCGGGGATGATCTTCATCTTGCGCGGATCCGTGTACCAGATGCCATTCTGGAGCCGGGCCTCTGACACGTGGATCTTGTCCTTCTTTTCGGCGTCCCCGTTCCCGGAGGTGAGAGACGAGCTGCGGCTGCGGCGACCGCGGTCTCGCCTGCGCGCCTCCTCGATGCGTATCTCGTCCTGCTTGCGGATCTTCTCTGCGATCTCCGGCGGCAGGCCCTCGCGAATTCGCGACACGTCCAGTCCGTCCGCTCCGCTCCCTTCTCTGCTGTCGACAGCGCTGATGCTGCCGCTGCCGCCGCCGATGAGCTCCGCAGTGCCCTCCCGCGATGATGACTGGTTGCCGCGTTCGCTCCTCGCCTTGCGTCGCTGCTCTTCCTGCTTGCGCTTCATTGCCGCTCGGCGCTTCTCCTCGCGCTCCTTCCTCAGGCGCTGCTGCTGGGCCATCTCGTCGCGCTTGGCCTGGGCGTCGGGGTCGATGTCGGCCAGCACCAGGTCGGCCGGCAGGAGCGCCTCGTTGAAGATGTCGACAAAGGTTGAGAGCGAATCCGCGCAGAAACCGAGGAGGAACGGCCGCACGTTCTCCTCGGTCTTGCTCTTGTCGTCGTTCACGTCGTACTGGCACAACGTGAGCTTGGTCATCCACCGGCCCATCGTGCGCTTCCTGCTGCGAAGCCCTGGGGTGCCGTGCTGCACCGAAGCGTCGTCGCAGAATTGTCGGAGGTCTATTCCTGACACGCCGTCGCTTTCGTGTTCGTTTTCGTTCTCCGGGGTGGGTTGGCCGCATGCGCGAAGGAGGCGGAGGAAGTGGTCCTCGTCGTCGACCAACCGCGACTTGAGGCGTACGGAGAAGGCCGAGTTGAGCACGCCCGCCTTGAGGTACCGCTTCCCATTGCTCCGCCAGTGGAGCCGTTTCTGCCGGGCCATCTCGTTTTCGTCAACGTCAGCATCGCCGTCCTCCTCCTCTTCAGCCGACGACCTGGCGATATAGATGGCGATGTTGCGACCCGCGTTGACCTTGCGCGGCTTAGCGACTATGTTCAGCTCCAGCCTCGGGATGTCTGCCACTCGCTTGGGGTCCTTGCGGCCGCTAAAGATCAGCAGGTCCACCTACGCCCACACGATTAGTATTTCTTTGCTGGTACTGTGGTGGTGTGTGCGGCGTGGTGAGTGCAGAACCTGAAGGTAACCGGTGGTGATGAAAGCGTTGCCGGGCACGAGGGTGGGCGTGTATTCGAGCTCGAGGTTGGGCAAGTTGATGAAGAGCTGCGTCACGCTCGCCTCGCTGCCCTCCGCTCTCTGGTCCTCCGCGGCATCAGGCGCTGCCGCCTTGCGGTCCTCTGCCTTCTGTTCGATCACTTGCTCCTCGCCCGAGAAGAACGTGCCCAAATGGTTGTACCTGTGTGGGACAGCCAACGAACAATGAATTTCCAGTATTTGCGTGGGGGAATCAGCACGACAGGGCGTGCCGTACCATTGGAATCCGGCCTTGTGGTGGATAATGAGATCGTTGAAGTCCATCCGATTCTTCACGCCGTTGTCTGGGCCGGTAAGCAGGAAGAGCGAGGAGAAGACCGGGCGCGCGGCGGCGGCCGAGGTGACAAACGGGTTACGATTGACTACGAGCGTGGCTGGCGTGTAGACGGACGAGCGCGAAGCGGACATGAGCCGCTCGTACAGCAGGAAGTTGTCCGCGTCCACCGACAGCCAATTCGACGGCTGCAGAGCGGGACGATGGTGAGACGAGCACTGATCGATCATGAGGAAGATAAACAATAAAAAAAGTGTGGGCCTTACCTTCTCATTGAATCGGGTCCCGGCGAAGAAGATGCTGAGGCGCTCGACGTCAACGAAGTGGAGGTGGAAGGGCTTGTAGGTTGGTTGCTTCGTCTTCGCGGTGTCGTCGCTGGAACTGGCCTTGCCGCGCGATTCGATGAGCTTGAGATTTGCGTGGGTGAGGGTGACCTCGACGATCGTGGACGCGTCGAGACGATACCTCGGAGCCTTGTTCTCGAGGAACGACACCGGCGCGCCTCGGGGCGAAGGAGAAGTCGACGGGCTCACCCGTGCATGTGCGGGTGAAGACGCCGTCGATGTCGACGTAGATGTTACTGCAGGCGGCGGTGGTGGCATCGACGCTGGAGGTGGGGCAGGGGACGACAAGTTGTCCAGTATGGCCATTATAGCGTCGTAGTCGTACTTCTCCAGCTCGATCTCCGAAAAGGGAAACCGAATCTTGATGGCCACTCCCTGCCGTAACAGAAATAAAAGTTTAACTTTTGAATGAAACCGCCATGGCACACACAGCAAAGTAGCTACGGCACGTACCGCAAGTTGTGAGGTGAGATACTTGAAGTGGTTCATGCGCTCCACCTCGGACGAGGAGAAGGCATGGCCCTTCTTGCCCACCAGCGCGGTCATCTCGCCGACGATGTTTTCGTCATTGGCCTGATGATGGCGCACATGTGTCAGCACATGAGCTGCGGAGTACATCAAGGCACAAGGTTCCGTGTTGTGCTCACCTGCAGCGATGTGGGCGGCTTGAGAGTGATCTCCAGCGGTGTGACTCGCTCGCCATGCGTGTCGGCCATCGACGCGCGGAAGAACGGCGCCTTGGGGAAACCTGTACCGAGATCAGCGCATCAGATCGTGGGAGGTTGGTCCAATAGTGCGCAAGAGGCAAATAAGAGGCGTACCGAGACACGAGGTGATCGTCGCCATGATGTTCTCAAAGTCGAACTCCAAGATCGTCGCATCCTGGAAAGCGGCGCAGAGACCTGCAGGCAGCAGACGTGAATGCAAAGGGCCAAAGAGGGCTGACTGTCAGCAACACTTGTGTAGACTCGGAAAGTCACAACGACGCGACGAAAGACGGACCTTGATCAGACGAGTCGAATGAGGAGATGCACGTCGAGAACTTGATCTTGTCTGTATCGAACAGGAGCACATCCAGCTTCTCCTTCCTTCGCCTGCACACCCAACAAACATAGAAATGCGAGATGCGTCAATAACGTAGAATCGAACAGTAAAGAAAAATGAAAAGAAAAGAAAGAGAAGTAGAGCTTACCGTCCGTGCGCGTCGTAGAAGTGGATGGTGGCCCGCAACTTCTTCCTCGCGCCGACATCAATGAAGAAGTTGCGCTGGATGGACCAATTCTCGAAGGGTCGAGTGCCGCTGGCAGCGATCGCCTCCTCTCGCGTCCGCTGCTCCTCCTCCTTGCGCGCCTGCTCCTTGAGGAATTCCTCCCACGTGGGCGGCGGCGGCGGTGATGTCTCAGGCGGGAGTGCCACTGAAGAAGCGGACAGCTGGCTCCTCAGCCGCTCCAGCCGCTCGGTAATCTTGGTGTCTGTCTCGATATTGAGCCGCGCGGTCTCTATCGTGAGCTTGGTCTCCTCCCAGACCATCAGCTCAGAGCTGTCCACCGCGTTGGCCAAATCGCTGCGCGGCTGATCGCCCAGTTGGTCGAAGCCGCTGTTGGTGCGCGATGAGGGTGGTGGCGGCACGCCAATGCCCGCCAGCTCCTCGGCGTCGATGTTGTCGAATGACGTCTGAGGTGGGCTCGCCTCAATCTCTCTCTCTTCGATCCGCACCTTCTTCTCGAACCGAATGAGGAACCGCTCGTCTCCGACCAGCGTCGCAGTGCCCTCCTCGTTGCCATGACCATCCATCTCTTCGCCATGATTGACGCTGCCGTCGTCTTCTCCGTCTTCCTCATCTTCTTCGTCCTCCTCCTCCTTCACGCCGAGTCTGATGAGGTCGAATCGGATCTCCCTGCTTCCTCTTCGTCGGTCGCCGTCCTCATCTTCGCTCTCAGCTCCATCGTCGCGGGCTCGACGCTCGTAGACGAACTCCACCAGGTCACAGTCCCGCATGCGTACCTCGACCAGTAGCGCGGACGAGGGAGGTGGCACGCGCGTCGGCGGTCGCACGGCGGGCGGCGGCGTGAGCGACGAGTGCGGCGAGTAGTAGCCCGACGCCAGCGGCGAGGGCAGCGTCTCAGGGATCGGAGGCGGCGGTGGCGGCAGCATGCGGGACGACAGAGCGATCGAGGCCCGCTCGAAGCTCCACGAGAAGCGGGGCACGCGGTCGAACGGCACGAAATCGAGCTGCGATACGGAATCGGCGATCATAGCCGACGACGAGTTGGCCGTGAACATCTCGCGTTCGCTGCTCTGGCTCGTGCCCATCTTAATCGACGCTCCCACCGCGTGGCCCTCGTCGGCGGGCGACGGCATGTCCTCCTCCAGCAGGATTACGCTGCCGCGATTCACGTGCAACGTGCACTTGGGAAAGGCGTAGACTGGGACCGAGAGCCCAGCGTTGGCTGTGAGGTTAGGGCTCTCGCCTACGCCGTTGTCGGTGGTCGTGGGCGTTGTGGTAGAGGTGCTGACGCTATCATCGCTCTTACGGGCGTTGAACCGGTCAGCGAGGTCGAGCACGAATCTGAGATACTTGGGCGGTATGATGACGTCGATTCGGTGGTGGTCGAACGCCATGTCCACCTCCTCGACCACCACGGTCTGGCCCACCGTGAGGTTGATCTGCATTCGCCCGGACAGGTTCTTCGTTGGTCGGGTGCCGCCAGTGTCGCGCTTCTTTCCCTTCGGACCTGTGTCGTTCTCCCCTTCGTCTTCGTCATCGTACTCGCTCCCGTCCTTGGCGTCGTCCATGCGTGAGTAGTTGCGCTGCGGAACGGTCGATATCTCGAGTAGTTTGGTGGGCCTGATCTCCAGCATCTCCTCATCGCCTTCCTTGTGCTTGTAGAACTCCTCGACCATCACCTTGAGGCCCTCGACCTCGAGCCACTTGACGACCTTGCTGCTCTCGATCTTGATTTCCTCCTCCTCGGGCACGCTGCCAGTGCCGTGGGCTGCGCCCGCTGGGACTCCCCTGGCAGAGCTCTTGGGTGAGGGGACGGGCGCGCTCTCGGGCTGCGTGGCATCCTCGTATCGCAGGTGGTTGAAGTGAAGATGTAGCTCCTGCTTGCCCTTTCCCTCCTTGGTAGACAGTAGGACGTGCACGTTGCTCACATCCACCCGCTCGACGCGCCGTAGGATCTCTTTGATCTTCTCCTTGAGGACGGTGAAGGTAACCATCTCCTTGTGCGTGCGACGGCCTCCGCTCTGCTCACCATCCTCGCCTTCGCCTTCGCCTTCGCCTTCGCTCTCGGCTTCGCTGTCGTCGTCGTTTTCGCTGTCGGATTGGCGCTGGTACTTGCCCTCCGTGGTGCTGCGCGTGAGGTCTTCCGCCTTGGCCTCTTGCTTGATTCGCACCATCGCGTCGGTGCCCACCAAGAAATGCAGCTCCACACCGTCAAGGTGCAACCGACATTCCTGAGCGCGAAGACCGTACGGCAGTGAGTCACTGGTTTTATAAAAGATGTTATGAGATGAAGGTTTGTTGCACCCTCTTCACAGAGATCTCCACGCTGGCCTTGGCAATGATGCCGCTCTCGAGCGTCAACGGTATGTCGCCCAGCAGAGTGTTGATCTCCTGAAGGAAGCAGAAAGGTGTGGTGAGCGGCACAGTGGTGCGAAACGCTCATACAAGTATCACCGTACCGCCACTTTGAGGTGCAGGCCATCAAGCGTGCCCGTGAAGCCACCCTGCAGCGGCTCGAGCTTGAAGTTGTGCAACTCCACGAAGTCGCCCAGCAACTTCTTGAGGAAGTCCTGAAACGTGCAGTCGTCCCAGTTAAGCATCAATCAAATTAAAAAGAGCACAATAAAAGGATGAGAAGGCGGTACTTTGAAAATCTTCTCGGCTCCATAGACCAAGGGGCGCAGAAACCACGACATGGCTACTCACCCCCGTAGATAGATTTGCTGCAGCTGAAATGGAATGTTCAGTTTTGTTTCAGAGTATTGACGCTCCTTTGCGCAATTGAAGAGGATCAAGAGGCAAACCAGAATAGGTTCTTGCGACGATTGCCAGACGGCAGCAACGGTTCGATCAAGGCAGCAGATTGCACGCAAACTTGTTGATTTGTCTTTTTGTTGGCCTATTTTCCTACCCCTTTTACCGGTTGGCCAAAGCAAAGGCGTGCTGTCGATTTTTCCGGCGAACAAGGCGTGGACTGGCTTTGGCCCCCAAAACCTTGCCTGCCTGTCTCAATCGATAACGATTTCTTTTGATTTGTCCTTTTCGGTCGGGACAAGTCGAAAAGGACAAATCAAAAGAAATCGTTATCGATTCAAAATGATGGCGAGGGGAGCGTGGGGCGCCTTCATTATAATGGCAGCGCTGGCGGTTGCAACCAGTGCGGTGGTGCAGCAGCCCCACGGGGAGCGACGTGCTGCCGACCCGCCCTTCTTTGGGAAAAACTTTACACAGATTGTGCAGAGTTGGGGCTACCCGTGCGAAGAGCACCACGCCCAGACGCCCGACGGCTACATCCTCACCCTCTTCCGCATCCCTCCCAAATCCTCTGGTAGCCTCAACAGGCCGCCCGTTCTCCTCCAGCACGGCCTGCTTGACTCTTCCTTCACGTACCACCTCCCCTTCCTCTTGGGCGTAGTTGCCACATGAAACAACTGACTCGGCCGTGTCGAACACAGGTGGATTGTCAACCAACCCTTCCAGAGCCTCCCCTACATCCTTCACGACGCTGGGTACATATGCCCTCGGCTGCTGCTACTCCCCAGGCGTCTGCAGCAACAACTAACTCCTGATGGACTGCCTCCACTAGGTTTGACGTGTGGATGGGGAACAATCGAGGCAACATCTACTCGCTCAAGCACGTCTACCTCACCCCTGCAGACGTTCAGTTCTGGGACTTTTCGTGGTACGTGAACCGTAGCCAAGTGGTCTGGATGCACTCGAGCGTCAGTCAGGCACCTACTGATGTGGTTCTTCACGTCACCTTCTGAACACATGTAGGGACGAGATGGCCCAATACGATGTCCCAGGCATGCTGGACTACATCCTGTCGGTCACAAACTACTCCCAGATGGCCTACGTAGGACACTCTCAGGTAGCGACCTGTGTTTCTGCGCAAGACAAGACGTGTATGACCTCGCACTGATGTAGCTTCTTTTGTATCGATGCTAGGGCACGATTCAAATGTTTGCGGCGTTGGCCACTGATCCCAAGCTGCCGCTTAACTCGTTCATCGGCCTGGGACCCGTTGCTACCGTGAGTATGTAGCCCACATGCTCTCAAGCCTGCTTCTCCCGGCGTGCCTTATTGCATCACTCACACACCTCCTTGCCAATACAGCGTATGAAGATAACCTGGCGTTGAGACTACTGGCCGACACCTACTTTGATCAGATCGTCGAGTTGTTTGGCCTCCGCGACTTCCTTCCCAAGGTGCGTGTTTCCGCCCGGCTTGAGACGGGTCTAACGAACATGCGTACTAATTCTTCCTGAGAAGGTGGACAACGCTACGAACCCTCTGCTTGAGAAACTGTTCATCACCTTTTGCTCCGATTGCGAGTCCTGTTGCGAAAATTTGATCGAGTTGCTGTGCGGAAGACATCAGGGCGCCTTCAACGAAACACTGATGCCCTGGATCGTGACGTGCGTCTTCCTGTCGTCCACGCATTTGACCTTCACTTGACTGACTTTAATTCCTACCTACCACAGCAACGAGCCCGGCGGAACCTCAGTCAAGAACATCAATCATTGGTACGTCTTTCGGTCTTCATGGCCTTGCGTGGGTTCATACTTTCTTACTTGGTGCTGTGTCAACATGCAGGGCTCAGGGGATCCGTAACGGTGGATTCCAGATGTTCGACTACGGGTATTTGGGAAACCTCGAAAATTATGGACAGTTCACCCCTCCGCAGTACGACCTCTCTTCGCTCCCGACGAACATTCCCTTGGCCATGTATAGCGGCGCCAAGGATCTGCTCGCCGACCCGATAGGTACCGACGCACGCGTCACACGCGACAGGGCAGCGACGTAGCAGCTAACTTACATGGCCGTTCTGTTACCAAGATGTGGCCTACCTGCTCACCCAATTGCCGGCTGGATCCTTCTGGCTCAGCGTGCCGGACTATGCGCATATCGACTTCGGTACAACACTCAGCTGAGCACCATGGATAACCCATCGTTTCTAGCATTCGCTTACTTTGGCTCGTATCTGTGCAGTGTGGGCCACTGACGCGCACAAGGTGATTTACCCCACCGTCGTGAAACAACTGCTCACGTGGAATATGTGAACAAACTGGCGAGTTCCGGCCAGAACCAAACATGCAAGCAGTTCCCAATAGTGAAGTTGAGTTTAGATGCTGTATTCAGCCCCATGATTAGACTTGGGGGAAATGCACAAGAAATGAATAAAATGAAGTTTGAGCTCTTCCTGAGGCTTCAGGTGCCTTCCTTTTACAGGAGCAATAACATGGGGATTGCCAATATAGGCCTTGTCACCAAGGATCTTTTCCCCCTCTTTCAGTATTGAGAAGAAGCTGATCTCAGCCAGTTTTAGGTCATGCCACTGGCAACACCACCACCAATCCAGTATCCTTTTCATATAAGGACAGATAACCATGTTGTATTTAAGAGCATGGTGCTCTTTTTTCCATTATAGTAGACCATTTGTACCTTGTTGTCAGATGGTCTCTGAGTAGGGCATTCAGTTGCATCAATTATGCCCACTAATGGATATATTCCATATGGTCTGGCATCAGCCAAGATCTGGGACCAAAAAGAACACTTAACCACCAAATCAGGAACTAGGAAAAAAGCAAAAATAGGAGTACTGTATTCAGGGCTGAATAAAGTATAGCCAAGATCTGCCATATCCTAAGTCAGAAGGTCTTCCTTTCACACTTTAGGAAGGTACAACTGTTTATGTTAACTAAAGTGCACAACCAATCAGAAATCAGCAAATAAAAAAGCTATGGAAGTGATATGAAGAGATAGATTTTTTAAGTGAACAGCTAGAGAACTCAGAGAAGATGAAGGGAGAGATTGCAGAAGAGTTCTTAAAGAACTTCCCTGAAAGTGGACAAAAAATCAAGAACATCAAGCAGAAAATTACCAAGATGGCCACTGACAAGAATGTGGACCTCAAGGATCATGTGTGCACTGAGGTGTGTAGTGTATTAGGCCATGGTAAGATGAGTGCCCAGAATACTGTCAATAGTACAGCCCCCACTTGTTCTGTCATTGTCATTCCTCACTAACAGCTTTATTGACAGCCATAAATGTGCTCTTGCTTGGCCAATTGCTGAAGAAGGCAGCCAAACCTCTGGGGTGGGAGCTGGGGGCTGAAGAGCCTGATTCTGCAGAACAGGCCCTTTTTAAGACATTTGTTCCCATGTGGGCTCAGGTGGAATTAACACATGTTGCCAGTCCATTGGCACAAAACAGCCATGGCTTGAGATTGAATCTATGGAGGACACAATTTCAGAGGCAGAAGCCCCAGCTCCAGACTCATGCAATAACCACAACAGCTTCCCTAGTGATCCTGACAACCACCTGGCATGACAATGAGAAATTTCATGTGTTCTTGTGGAAGCTTCTGGCTGACTGATTTGAACTTAATGTCAAGGTCACCAACTTGGGGAATGCCATAAAGATTTCATTCAAGTGCCTGCTCCCAACCAATGACTTGCTCATGAAAATTGCCAGAGAAGTTCTTGGCCTGCAAGTCAACCAGATCACTGAGATTGGAAATTTCGCCAACACCTACAAAGTGATGGACTGTGAAGGGAAATTCATGTCATGGCAACAGTGTGCTGGCACTGTTGCAACTGCCTATGACTTCTGTGTGAAGGTAGAAGGTCTGGCCTGAAGCCTGTTGCCAGACTCCTGACAGGGTGATGCAAGGTGTTCATGAAAAGGGGACAGTGTACCTTTTTGCAAAGTGAACTGTGTACACCATAATCATGAAAAGTGGCAAGTTTGGTCATCACTAGTGTACATGTTCCCACTTCTTGGGCATTTGTTGTTGACTTTGTGTACACCACACCAGCTATCTGTCTAACCAGAATTTATTGATTTTCACTATCAGAAATACCATGAGTGACCCTCTCACACTTCTTCCTTTTTCTTTTTGGCACCTCACTTTTGGCTATTTTATGTACAGGGAACAAATCTGATGCACCTTGGATTGCGTTTTTTGCTGATTTTGAGCATCAAAACTTACCTTTTTAGGGTTTTTTTAACCCTTGTTGGTGTGCAGCCACCCAGGAGCACCAAATCCTCCACACATCCCCTTTCCTTGCTATTTTCTCTTTGATTTTGAGGCCATTTTGGCGTTATTTCTGAGTTGTGTACAGTTGTAGGGACAACAGACCTCACCAATCTGTACATGGGAAGGTGGGGTTAAGGAAAACCTGTGGTGAGGACCTCCTTGGTGGCTGCCTCCATGATCAGGGCAAGGGCAGGCAGTTGCTGGGTTCCAGAGCTCATTTTACCCAGTAGGTGAAGCTCTTGTAAGAATGCAGGCCAGTGGTTGAAGTTACAGTAGCAAGCTCATGGCCTTTTAGGTCAAGGAGGAATCAATATTGAGTCCCTCCTGTACACACAGGGAACGCATTCGTGCTGCGTGCTCCCCCCAGCACCAGCAGGAGAAGACCGGCGAGTCTGTAGCATTTTCTCTTGACAACCAGTTCAGTGTTCTTCTTCTTATGTGCTTGGGTCTTGCTTTTTTCCATTTATGGAGAGAGGTTACCTATATTTAGAACTCCATAGACAACGACACGCTCTGCTCAACTTACAGCTGAACGAAAGGGTGGCGGCCACAGCACGCAAGGCTCCGGGTTCACAGGTTAATCTGTGCTCTTAAACCAACCAGCATTGGTTTAGCTGATTCGCGGACCTGGTACAGATTTCCATGTCTTTCCGTGCCTCTCTAGTGACCCAAGTGCTGGCGCTGGTGTGTCTTGCGGGACTGGGCTGGGCGAGTTTCGCCCCCGTCACCAATCCAATCCTCAAGTACAACACTCCGCTTTATTGTTTTCCCTCCCGTCTCTTCTTCAAGAGGTGCGCCACTAAGGTTGTGGTATCGCTTATCAGTTGTCCTACGCTGCCGCCCCACAATGCCACCGTTATCCAGGACCTCCGACCGATGGTAAAAACTCCTCGTGCCTCTCTTGTCGAATTCCCTCGATCAACTGTGGTATGGGCTTGGCGTGGGGACAGGACGTCAAAGTGGTGATGGCCCTGGGCGATAGCATTCTCGCCGGCCTGGCTCTCATGGGAAGGAACACAGACGACATTTTCAACGAATACCGCGGCTTGAGGTCCTTCCTCTTTTCTGCTCATGCACATGCATTCCACTCGCGCCCACTTTCTTCACCAAGTGTTCTCATCATTGTGGGACAGCGCGGTGATGGGAGCGGACGACGGAGCCACTTCCCATTTTAATTTCTTCAAGCATTACCGACCGGACGTGGTTGGCGGCTCGACCGGCGCTCACTTCTGGCAGCTGCCGGGTATGGTGCGTGCCGGTGCTTTTTCTGTTAGCAGCTGCTCTCTTCATCTCACGCGTATGTGCGTGGTGGAATGCAGCCCTACCGGGACAGTGATAATCTTAATGCTGCTTTTAGCGACGCCAGGTCGGTTTCCTTGGTTGGACAAATCGAGTACGCCCTTAGCCCCAAGCGCATTTCCGAGATTCGTTCCTTGACAAGTGGGCCAGGACTTCGTCATCGATCTCCTAAACTTTGCTTATATTTCAGTCATCTGGTATCCAAGATGTCCAGCAACCCTGCCATCGATATGGCCAACGATTGGAAGCTTCTCACGCTGCTGATCGGCGTACGCCTTCTTCCCGCCCACGGTGAGGCGAATTAGTCCGCGACGAGAGCTTGGACCTCACCCTCAAATTGTGCAGGCCAATGACGCCTGTGGCCTGTGCTGGACCATCTCGCGTCCGTCGATTGAGAGCGCCGGCGATGCGTATGAGCAGGTAACCTAACTTATCTGGTGAGCGAGGGAAAGTTCGCAATGCCTCGCGACACGACCAACGACGCACGCCTGCACGCACGCATACCACACGACCACCACCAGAATTTGAGGAAGGCAATTGAGAGCGCCTACGAGCGGATCCCCCGTCTGTTCATCAACATCCTTCCTATGTTCAACGTCTCCCAGGTTCCTTTTTACCTTTTCTGCCACCCCCAGCTCACGCGACTGCTGCGGCTATGGCGCTTACTCCACACGACAGGTTTACTACTTGTCGCTCACCGACTCCTACTGCACAACGTTCCACGAGTTCTTGCCGGTCGAGTGCCCCTGCGCTTTCGACTCGAGCGATCAGAACCGCCAATACCTGGATTCCGTACGGCTCACCTCTTCTCTTGTCTCCCTAACGGGGTGGCTTCGCCTCATATTCGGGTGCTGATCGACTTTGTGACAGGTGCTGATGGAATATAACAAGCGTATCTACAAGATCTACGACGAGTGGAAAATCAAGAACTCCACCACCTTCGCGCTGCAGATCCAACCCTTCACCCAAAATCGTACGCCACACTGACTGTCTCTTTGAATTAATTCTTACAAATTGTATCACTTTATGTAGTCATTGTGCCCAGCCTGCATCCCTACATCTCCGACCTGGACTGCTTCCACCCCTCGCTCTACACCCACGAGCGGATCGCCGTTGCCAGCTGGAACAGGTACAGCAGTCCTTTTAGCTCTATTAATGATTGATGGAGTTGTTGGTTGCTCACCACCAACGATCTCTCAAAGCCTGTTGACCCCGTGGAAGCTCAAGCCGCAGAAGTGGGACCCCGACGCGCCCATCCTCTGCCCCGACGAGAACACCCGCCTCTACCTGGACTGACCGCACAACAAGGCCATAAAACACGGTAAAATCCGGACATCGTCTTTTTTAGGTTGGATAAAAATGGTAAAATGGTTCGCAAACAAAAGCAAGGGTTTATGTATTCTTGGCTTGAGCAGTGGAAGAAGGTGCCGGAAGGTCAAAGGTTTCACGCTGGCTAGCTCACTCTTCGCCCAACACTGAGATTGAGCGAGAGAGTACTGTGTTTGGTGGTGCAGATGAACAGAATACGCCTAGCCGTAGTGTTGGTGATATTGGCTGCCGCCCTCGTCGCTACTGCTGTCCCCACATCAAGAAGCGATGCCGCGCTGTCGGGTCTCCTGCTGAGTGTCTACAATAACACTGCCGTAACTGGCCAGCCCATATGGTTCACCCCTCCACCATTCCTCATCATGTAATGCTGCCCGCTTCTGACTCTAGGGGCGGAAGGTCGGAAGTGATCCCCACTTTGTCTTTCACCATGCCGGCGGTCACGTCATCGGCCGAGGTGACTGGCACGGTCAACCTGCAGTACGGTGGGTCGTACTCCTTCTACTGCTCGTTCGACGGCGCCTCGATCGCGTTTCTGTGGATAGACGACCACCTGGTGTGCCAGATTGGTGCCTACATGAACTCCAGCATCTCGCTGAAGCCGACAGCTCCCACGCTCGACTGGGGCCAGGACAATCCGATCACCGTGTTGCGGAAGACTCCTTCGCCAGTCCGACTCCACATCTACAAGCTCCCAGACGGCGACACTTCTGAGTACGTTGGTGAGTGTTGTAGCATGCGCTGTGGGCTGACGAAGAAATGTTGCACAGAGTGTCTGTGCAGGTCCTCATGCAAAACGTCTCGAGCGAGAGCCCTGCGCCGATCGCTTCTTCCCTCTTGGCGCCGACCTACGACAGCAACGAATTGAAGCGACGTGAATTGCAGCTCGGCCTGGCGCGAGGCTGGGCTCACTGGGTGGGCTCCAACATTCTCGACCACGTCTTAATGCCGTCGGCGGTGCGCTTCCGCTCGGAAGTGTGCCACCTGCCCTCGGGCGTATGTCTCAACCAGACCATGATAGGACGCTGTGTCCAAGACGTATATCACCCTCACAGTCCCAAGACACCCATACAATTCCTTGTGCGCAAACGCACAACTAACAACACTACGGTATCTGATCAGGTTGTCCACCCTAAGCTGAGAGTAGGGATGTACGCGGCGGACAGATCCTACATGCAGCTGTATCTGTCGTGGATGGATGTGAACGTGTCCATCTCGTACAGCGTTTCCGGAGCCGACCACGAAAACCTGATGATGCTCGTCGAGCCGGTCCAGTGCACGGGCTCCGTCTGCGACGATTATGTGATGAGAATGGTGGGCAACTACGCCTGGAGCCGCGCCGGCACCGTTGCCGCTGTGTCGAACCGACAGCTCCATTACGACCCCTGGGGTCTGCCCTCCGCTGATCTCTTCGTCGCCAGCAAGTCGGCTAATCTCGATAGCGACCCATCATTTGAGGCACCGTCCCTCACTCTCGCACCCGCGCCCACACACTATAAACAGTTATGGTTCTAACAGGATGCTGTATGTGTAGGGGTTGCCGCCCACGGACGGACCCTACCTGGTGCTACCGTTGAATCAAGGCCCAATCGGCCTGGCCTCGACGCCTTCTGTCTCGGTGAGTGACATCCAGAACGTGCTGGCCAAAACGAAGTGACGCCACCATCCCATATCCCTCTCCCCACTTGCAGTGTCCAACAGTCACGTTAATTGTTCGTTTGTACAGGGCCGTGGAGTTGGCGAGGTACCAGAAGTACGGCAACTTGTCGGAAGTCAAGGAAGCCCTTCAGAGCTCTTACATGTGGAACGTGTTCTATGTGCCCGTAGAGCTTGGTACGCCCGCACTGGCCGGCGTGAGAAAGTTTCGCACTCCAGCTTCTCCTCACCACACAAACAAAAGGTCCCATTCTGCCGCCGACGCGCGAGTGGACGTGGCTGGCACAGAACCCGCGTGATCTGGAATGGGCCTACGTGATGTTTGACTGGGACAATTACTTCTCGAGCTACATCGCCGGCCTCGATCCCCTCACGAAGAACATATCCTACTCCAACCTAATCCAAATCACCAAGGCTAGAGCATCCTTGGGCATGGTGCCGAACTGGGTTGCTGGCGGAGCCAAGGTACGTGTACCCTCGTATATCCAATCGCTATCGGCAATAGGTTACCTCATTCCTGTATGTGCAGACGGTGGACCACGGCGAGCCGGCCGTCGGGTCAAAGATCCTCTTCGAACTGTTCCAGAAGTACAACGACCTGTGGCTGGTGGAGCTTCTGATCGACGACCTCTTCGGGTGGAACGATTTCATTTTCAATTATCGCCTGGTCACGCACGGCGTGTCTTGGGGCGCCCAGCTCTGCAACGACACCTCGTGCATTGGCAACGCCCGCGGAGAATCGGGCATGGTATGCTTTCCTCTTGCGGTGGTGGTGGTGTGAAGTATCGGGCTTCAGACTCATAGAAGAACTGATACACGCAATGCAGGACCAAAGCCCCATGTGGGACTGTCCCGGCGCCGACGACGACGGGAATGGCGGCGACTGCGACAGCTTTTTCGACACCAAGACGCACCTGCTCCAGCTGGCCGACGTGGGCGCCACGTCGATCTTCGCGATGGACTCCGCCGTGCTGGCTAAGATGGCAGCCATGCTCGGCCGCAAGCACGAGGCGTTCGTGTTGAACGCCCGGAGCGAGATTATGGCGATTCTGATCACGGGCATGTGGGACGACGAGAATGAATCGTACTCGAACCGGCTCACCAACGGGTCCTTCTACCGCCGCACGAGTCCGACCACTTTCTACCCGCTCATGACCATCGGCGCCACTGAGGGGGCAGCGACACGCGTGGTCGAGGCCTGGATGACCAACAAATCGCGGTTCTGCATCGACACCAGCGGTCAGTGGCCTCACAAGAGCGGCAACAGTGACGAGTGCTGGTGGGGCATGCCGTCGATCAGCTTCGACGACCGGTCCTTCTACAAGCCTGCGTCCTACATTTACTGGCGTGGTACTGCTCTCAGTTCCGAGCTCAACATTTGCACAACCACGACACACAACACAAAGACACAATTCTAACCAGACACACTGGCGGCCGATGTGAGGTGCAGGGTTTGTATGGACTCCACCTGTGCAGTTCGTCTACTGGGGAATGAAGGCCTACGACGCTGCGCCCGGCGTCAGGCCGGCACGTCAGGCGATGGTGAACCAGATGCAGGCCATGTTCATGGATCAGTGGCGTTTGAATCATCACTGCTGTGAGAACTACAGCCCGTTCAAGGTCCGCTCCCCCACGCACCGCGCAAGGCCACCACACGCACTCACCCGCACCACTGTCGACAGAACGCCACTGAGTGCACAGGCCGGCACTTCTACACCTGGGGCGCCCTGGCCGCACTACTTCCCTTCCTCGAGCAGGGCTACTGGTAACTGCACTCATGAGGAAGGGGCCACTACTGTCGCAAGTGTGCCCGAAAGGCAGAAGTACAATGTGAAGTTAACACTGCCTTCACTACGCTTCATTTTTGGGTTGTTGAGGAAGTTAGGGATCGCGTCGTGGCCAAGGTCTTGTTTGCTTGTTGACGTGCAACTGGAGTGGTTGCAGCGAAGTATGGCCCGAATTAAACTGATTTTTCTCTTTCCGTCTGGTATTTTCTTTTGGTTTCTCGGTCTGCAGAACGGGGTGCAAGACTCGAGATGGAAACTAGTGATCGGCCTGGACGAGAAGGAGAGGAAGATCGAAACCTGCCGCCCCTAGTGGCACAAGATGCATCTGAGCACATAAATGTGGTCACAAGTGGTGGGCCACCGGAGGAGGTAATGAGCGATTTCGAAGATGACGACGATTACAGCAACGTGCACTCGCAGCAGGCGATTTACAGCCCGTCCGAGGTGGTCGGCGTGGGTGCCGAGATGGACGAGCGCAGCCGCAACGGCTTTGCTTCGCGAGAAGAACACGATGACGACGATTCCCAACAGCTGGACGACTACCTGGAGCAGCACGAATACAACCAAAGCGGCGGCGAAGAAGATGATCAGGCGCTACTCGGCGATGTTGTAGAAAGCGGCGAGGAGGGCGAAGAGGAGATGGGACCCGACGATGCGCAGGCCATGCTCGAACACCTGCGGGCCGTGTGGAGCCAGCTGCGCCCGGCTTTGGATGACATCGATGAAGAAGTAGAAGTCCCAGAAGATGAAGACGAAGATGCAGTAGATGAAGATGAAGATGAAGAGGACAATGGGGAGGAAGATGGGAGTGAAGACGGCGGGGAGGCTGAGGTGAACTACAACCGCACGCTGCCGGCCACACATGCCTACCTCGGCGAAGACCTCGACACCGTGGCCGGCCGCACCTTTTTGTCCAGCGAGCAACGGTATCGCGCAGCAAACGCACACACTAGCCGCACACGCTCACGGCACACGCTCACCGCACACGCGGTGATGGTTGGCTGATCTTGGCCCGGCGCGCGTGCGGTGGGTCATGATGAGCAGGATAGTGCTTCCGATCTTTCCGCTGAACGGCATCGTGCTGCTGCCCGGCGAAACGCTGCCGCTGCGCCTCTTCTCCAGCGCCTACGTGGGGCTCATACACCGACTGCTCAGCAAGGGTACCCTAACCCCTAACACATTAATCGCACATGAGTGGTCTGATGAGGAAGCGACACGCGACAGGAGCGGCCGAGGGCGAAGTGCAGGGCACCACGCTGGGCGTGGTCAACATTGCCAAGAACCCACGACGATCCACCCCCTCGTCGGCGGTGCCCAGGCCGGGCGAGGAGAGCATCACGCACCGGCTCGCAGAGGTGGGCACCACGGCCGAGGTACGCTCGATGGCGAAGCAGCCCTCGGCCGACGGAGCGGTGAACGCGCTTACGGTCGGGCGGCAGCGTTTCCGCATCCTGAGGTAGTCCAGACCACCTCCTGATTGATTGGCAGCCAAGCCCCGTTTCTATGTTTGTAGGCAAACAACAAACCCGGCTCATATCTCGGGTGCGTGTGAACAGAGCCTGGATGGACAGCCAACAGCACATCATATGCGCCGAGGTCGTCATCATCTCCGATGACGGTACCCACCAGCAAACCTGTGTGTGCGTGTGTCGTGGCTAATAGCCGGGTTGGTAGAGCCGAGCAGCCCGCCGCGAGGTGCGTTCGCGTCCATGGGCGGCCGCTATTGCTCGGCGCCGTTCGTGCCCCCAACGGGTGACGACGGCGGCCAAGCCCCAGTCGAGAGCCCGCCGGGCCTGCGGGGCAAGGTGATGGGCGCGCTGCCGTCGCTGCCCTACGGCCGCCGGGTCTTCTCGGTCGGGTGGCACCCTCTCTGGGTCTACGCCCTCTACGACGCCCGGGCGCTCGCCCAGCGCGCTAAACACATGTTCGATGAACTCATCCTCAAGCAGAAGCAGCAGCCACCTATCTCTACGGCGTCGACATCAACATCAACGTCGAGCTCTTACTCGTCGACGGCGGACCCGGTCTCCTACTCCTTCTGGCTCGCGGCCAATCTGCCGCTCGACGACAAAGTGCGACAGGAACTACTCGAAAGTACTATGCGTTGTCGTGTGTCGTGTGTGTCGTGTGTGTCGTGTGCCGTGTCATTGATGGACATGTGGCGTTGGGGGCACAGCCAATTGTGCGGCAGACCGGCTGCGCCGTGAGATGGAGATCATGAAGACCTACGACACCATTTGCTGTCGGCGATGCGGCCGCGAGATCGGAGGCAGCAAAGACGTCTTCTGCATGTCACTCGAGGTACCTCTCTGTCCACCTGTCTTCTACTCTCTCGCGCGTGTACTGGCGTAACCTTGCGCGCTGTTGGGGGCGTGCGTTTGCCTCCAGGGGCCAGTCAGCGCGTATGTGAACCCGTCCGGGTTCGTTCACCAGACCATCACACTGCGCAAGGCCCGAGGTTTGGCCCTGGAGGGTCCCCCCTCCACCGACAACTCCTGGTACTACCGCTGGCCCTATTATTATTATAGTTGTTATTTGTTATTTGTTATTTATTATTTATTAGTACTGACAGTGCTGTTGTGCTGTTCAGGTTCCCGGGCTATGCGTGGACCATCGCCTACTGCGCGCGCTGTTTCGCCCACATGGGGTTCGTCAGCGCCCAACCCACCTACCTCGGTGAGGAATGTTGCGCTGAGACATTGATCTGCGCGCAGATGGCGGTTTACGGCGGTGAGCCGCGACACCCAGCCGGCTGCCTTCTACGGCCTCTCGCGCGCGGCCATCACCCATGTTTCGGCCGAAGCCTCGGCACCCGCACCAACAGCAGAGTAACTTCGCGAAACTGCCCACCCCGCGCTGTTTGATTTGATTTCTTTTTTGGTCAGAGGTCGGCCGAAGCCGGCTTGGGCGCAAAGTCGAGCAACACGGGGAAGTGGTCGGACGCATCGCACTCGGTCACGGTGCGGCAGTCGAGCAGGGCGAAGCGCCGGGCAAAGTCGCGCGAGCAGAACACGAAATCGATCCGCATCAGCGGGTTGCGGGTCCACACCGTGCACATCCGTCGCTCCTCCTCCGTCAACAGCGACGTCCGCCCGCCCAACTGCACCGCCACGACGAGGTGGTGGTAAGTCGCCCGCCGCCCGGCTACAGTCCCACGGAGTACGTACCGGCTCCAGGAAGGTGGGTTGTCCCTGGTCGGTCGATGTGGTGGTCTGTGAAGGTGTTGGCGAGGGCGGGGCGGTGGCTGACGGTGCGGTGGAGGTGGTGAGAGGCGTCTCGGTGGGGGCACCACTGGTCTCGGTGGGCAAAGGTGGCGGTAGTCGACTACGGCGAACCTCGCGCCAGCTGTCGACGTAGCCCGCGCTCAACAGGTGCGGGATCACCTGCTCCTTGCGCAGCACCCAGTGTCGCTTGGCAAAGTAGGCCGTGATCATCTGCACCACACCATGGACGTGTGGAACGTCAAGACCGCACACGCACGCTCGACGCACGACGCACGACGCACGACGCATGCCCAACGCAGGACAGCTAGAGCCCTCTGAGCGAAAGTTGAGGGTCGTACGAGCCAGTGGCGATACGAGTAGTCGTCCTTCGTGAAGGCGTTGAGATCACCCATCAACAGATGTGGTCTGGCCCGGGTCGCGGAGAGGCGTCAGATGCTGCCACACGTGGCCAACACACGACACGACACGACACGACACGACACGCGACACGACACGACGCACGATGCACGATGCACGACACGACACGACGCACGATGCACGACGCACGACACGACACGACACGACACGACACGACACGACACGACACGACACGCCATCCGTGGCTGCCACCCACATACCATGCCACGTCAGCTCACAGCACAACCAATAACCACACAACACACACATCGCACCACCAACAATACACCAACAATAACACAGAGAGACAACGCGGTACTGGGAGGGTGATGGTGGCGACGATGAGCGAACGCAGCTCGTGCCACACGCCCTTGTAGGTGCCCTCGGGAATGGGAATCGATTGGACCCGCGTGAACGGCCAGCGCGAGAACAGCACGTTGCACAGCCCACAGCCTTTCGTTGTGCCAGCATCATCAGACCGTGTGCGACGGTGAATGTGCGGTGGTGAATGTGCGGTGTGTGCGGTGGATGTGCGGTGCGTGCGGTGTCGGCGTACCAGCTGGAGCGTGGGTCCAATAGGGGAGGCCAAGTGCTTTGGCGAGTAGCGACAGATAAGTTTCGCGCTCCTTCAATAAAATATAAATATATTAATTTATATATTTAATTGACTTAAAAAAATTCAAAAAAAGCACCTTGACGGGTTGTTCGTCTTCAACTTCGTCGTTTGCAGGGCCGAGGCCACCATGGCTCTGCTGATTTTTCATGAATTTGAGGAACGCTTGCACGACCTCGTCTGAGGTGTCATCTGTGCCGTGCAGGTGCTCCGAGCCTGGCAAATCGCGAGGGTGGTGCGGATGCAGCGCCTCGTTGAGGGCCAAGATGTCCGGCTGCAGGATCCGCATCTGATTCATCAGACGTGGAAACGAATGCCGGAAGTCTGCATCGCAAAATGAATGGACGTTGTACGTCACCACCCTCACCCTCACCTCTTCTTGCCCCCGTTCCATTCTTTTTATTTTAAAAAAAATGGATAACTAAACAAATAGTTATCGTTTCTCTTTCCCTTTCACCGAAAGATTTATCTGGAGTTTCTTTTATTTATTTAGCTAATTATTTATCTAATTATTAATTACGAATTCTTTTTTTATTTGTTTCGGTCACTGGGCGGGGTGGTCCTCTTCGTGGCCGTCGAAGAGGGAGTAGTCGTTGACCTTGATGGTGCGCAGGATGGCCTGGAAGACGGCCGCGCTCGAGTTCAAGTTGTCCGCCGGGCCGACGGCCGGCTGGTTGCTGCTGCTCCCCGGCGCGATCAGCACCGGATCGTTCAGCGTCACCAGGATGTCCGTCTAGTTGAAGAAGACGATGATCAAGAAGAAGAAGAAGAAGACGCCAAAGAGAGACAAAGTGGTGAGTTGAGTTGAGTCGCCAACGATCAAGAAGAACAAGAAGAAGAAGAGTACCTGCTTGTGAGGAAGACGAATGACTGCGAGGTAGATGTTGACGAGGTTCTTGGCGTTGGTGCGCTCGTTGAACTTGGCGACGCGCTGCTGGCCCTGAACCGCGTAGCACACGGTGCCGGCGCTGAAGTTGGGCAGGCTGTCCGGCCCGACCCGCTCGACGTTGACGACGGCGGCCTCGGTGAGGGCGTCGTTGTCGGTGGCGAGCTCGCGGAAGTGGTAGAGCGCGGCCTGGTCGTCGGTCGCGTCGGCCATGTTGACCAGCTCCACGATCACGCTCTGGTCGGTCTTCACGTCGGCAAACACCTCCTGGTGGTCCGGCACCTCTCGTACCGTGCTGAGGTGAGAGCATGCATTAAACATCACAAGAGAACGAGACGAGCGTTAGATCAGCCAGGAGCCAACAAGCATGACCGTTGAGCTCGATCATGGGTTGTGGAGATGAGGATTGCGCTGAATCTTGCAAGATTTGGGTGCCGATTTGTTCGTACCTGACGTCCATGAATCGGTTAGGTAGGACGAGCTCCATCGCTCCGCCGTACAGATCCCGCTTGGTGAAGGGCTCCCTTTGCGGCTCTACTTGCATCTTCGGTTGTGTTGTGTAGTGAGATTTTGGCGCGAAAATTGATTGCTGTGTTGCCGGTGCCGGGACCTGCAGCGGTTTGTCTGGGACTCGATTTGCAATCGAACTACAGGCTCTGTTTCTAGTTATATGTGGTTCATCTGCACCTCAAATCTTCTCGAAGCTTCACGATGCCCTCTGCATGAATCTTCGAGAAACCTCGTTGTCGTGTCGAAGAAACTTTTTTTCTTTCTTTTTCCTTCCAAATTCTGTTGGGGAAAATTCAAGTACCCACCCTTGCTCCCTTCTGTCGCACGAAGACGAAGATGAAGATGGCAGCAGCTCGTGTGCCGGACGAGTGCAATGTCGTGCCGCGCCGCGTGCAGACGTCGTTCGGCGAAATGGCCCTGTTTTCCCGATCGGTTCCGGCCACCGACGCCCCACCGACCTCCGGCACCTCCGACAACCACGAACCCACCCTCCGCGTCTTTATGGTGCGCCTCACCCATTTTCCACCGCACACGCACACGCACACGCGCACTCGCACTCACCGCACACATCGCACACACCGCACACACGCCAGGTGCACGGGAACGGCTTCTGCAAGGAGCTGTGGCTGCCGATGGTGGACGACGTCGCGGAGCGCCTACGCAGCGGCGGCAGCAGGCTAGCAGGCGGTGCCACACGCATCGACTTCATCGGGCTCGATTTGCCCAACCACGGCGACTCACAGGCCATCCCATTCCCGCTTGACTGGTACCGGAGCCTGTGCGAGTGCCGTGTGCCGTGTGCGCGTGTGGTGGTGTGTGCGTGCTCATGAGACCACATGTCAGGTGGAAGTTCGGCAAGGTCGTACTGGAGGTGGTGCATGAGCTGGGCTATCGGCAACGTCAACGCAAACAAGATACCCTCATCGGGCTCGGCCATTCGCTGGGCGGCGCCACGCTCCTCATGGCTCAGGCACTTTCTCTTATCTCACTCACTCTTCTACCCTGTGTCGCTGCAGGCCTGATTTTGTCATTAACGCAGTGACGCAGGTGCTCGAGCCGGGCACATTCGACAAGCTACTGGTGATTGAACCCATGATCTTCCCACCACCCGCCTACCAAAGTACACTTCACTCGTATCTTGTCATATAATCTTTATTTACATATATATATATATATATTTAGACATGTATGGCTAACTGCCGCGAGAATGTTGCTCATAGCCGAGACGGCGCCGGCCTTTTTGGCGAAGACGGCGCGACGATTCAATTCCTTCGGCTCCCCAGAGGCGGCGCAGGAGTACTTCTCGTCGCGCGCCTTCTACCGCACGTGGGCACCACGCGTCATGTCGGCCTTCGTCCAGCACGGCCTCAGATGGCACAGCTCTGGCGTGCTCAAGCTCAAGTGCGACCCCGCCAGCGAATCTGAGATCTTTCGAATCGGTACGTGTGCGCCGTGTGCTGTGCGCTGTGTGCCGTGTGTGCGGTCGATTGGTCTCTGATGCAGTCCTCATACTACAGGAACTCATCATAACCTGCACGAGCGTCTGGGCGAGGTGGCTGCTCCCACGCGGCTACTCTACGGCGCCGACTCGACGCAGTACCGCGACCTTGGCCCTCTCATACTGCCCGTCTTCGACCAGGCACTAGCCCATCACCACTTCCGCTTTCCTTTGCTGGGTCTCACCAACGAAGGGTAAAATTCAACTCCAACAGGCGGTGACTACCTTCCGCAAGGTCGAGGGCACCACGCACTCTCTTCCCATGGAACGACCAGACGTTGTTGCCGATGAACTGCTACTGGTACTCTTCCCAATTGGCTGCTCTTTCTCATCGTCCTGCAATGCAGCTAAGCAACAAAATACAACGCAAACCGCACAGATGGTGGAGCAGCAGAAGGCCAAACTGTAAAGTTGTTGTGAGGCAGTAAGGTTAATGGTTCTTGTATCGTCAGTCTCTTGGTCCTCGCGGGCCTTGTCTTGCCGCTTGCCATGAAGGGCGGCAATATATTGGAATTCAAATATATTCGGTCACAGCTCTTCCACAAACCAAGTTTGCACAAGATGGAAGCCACGACTGACAAAAAACGAACCCTGGAGGAGGCTACTGCCACAACCGATGATACTGGGTCGGCTACGGGCGCGCCGGGCGAACCGCAGGTGCCGGCCAAAAAGGCCAGGACTGATGACACTCCCCCCAGTGTTAGCAACTATGTTGAAGCGCCGCACGTGATGGCTGAAGGAGCCAGCCTTTCCCTCTTTCTCGGTACCCCCCCCCCGCTCCATCGATTCATAGGGAGAAAACGATCACTAAAGTTACTTGAAACAAACTATTCAGAGAAAACGAATAATTACACGTGAGAACACCAAGTTTGAAGAAGAGTTATTTTATTCATATTTTTTATTTATTCTATAATTTTAACTCCTTTTAATCGACAACCCAGGCGGTGGTATCACGGGCTGCCCCGACTGGCAGGCGATCGTGCGAGAGCAGCTCAACGCGCGCTGCCCCGAGTTGGTGCTCATCAACCCGCGGCGAGCGGTGTGGGACGCCTCTATCCAAACCCTGGAACAGATCACGTACGTGTTCTTTGTCGTGCGTGCGGCGGCGTGTGTGTGCCGCGCGCGCTGTTTGACGTGTGCGATGTGCGAGCGTTAAGACAACGACGAAGCCCTTGGCTGAATGCAAGTGGTGGTGGTAATGGTGGTAATGGTGGGTTGCAGGTGGGAACACGACCACCTGCGCAGGGCCAAGGCGATCATGTTCTGGTTCCCCTCAGAGACCCTGTGCCCCATCACCCTCTACGAGCTCGGCGCGTGGACCATCCTCGCGCGCCAGACCGGCACCAAGCTCTTCGTCGGTGCGGACCCCCGCCACTCAGTCGTGCGTTTTTCGCCCCCTCACATTCAATGCGTGTGTGTGTGTGTGTGTGGTTGCCGCCAGGCTGCCACGAGAAGTACGCGCGCAAGGAGGACGTAATCATCCAGACCAGGCTGGCCAACAGCGACGTGACCGTGAGGGAGGACCTCCAGGCCGTCGTCGACGACATCATCGCCTGGTACCCCGGCGAGCAGCAGCAGTAAACTGTTGGTTGGTTGGTTGGCACATTGTTGCAATTCATCAGAAAAAAATACAGAGGGCGACGACGGTAGCGGTGGTGAGGGACAACTGATCACGACTGGTTCGTCTACTGGAGGATGCACTTGGGCTTGAGTCCGTTCCTGCCCTGTCGCTGGGCGAGCTTCTCGCGCTGCTTGTACTCCTGCACCTTGAGCTTGTAGCCCTCGGGGTCGGTCCGCTTGTAGAGCAGCTCCTCGAGGAAGTAGATGGTCTCGGGGTTCTTCACGAACACCTTCGTCTTGCCCTCCTCGAACTCGGCCGCAGCGTCCACTTCCGAGCCGTGGTTCGCCTTGAGCTATGGGTGATCGTGTGTCGTGTGCCGTGTCGTGCGTGTGCGGCGGATTAGCAATGGCGCGCGTGTGGTCGAAGTAACAGAGGCGGCGTTCGGGTACCCAGTCCACAAAGGCCGTCACCGACGAGGGCTGCGGGTCAGTTTCGTTCTTGGTGCAGATCACGCCTGCCGGGCACAAACACCATTCTTTGTCAGCGAGACAGCCCGCACACGCACGACCGCACACACACACACACGACCGCACACGCACGACCGCACACGTTGTCTCGAACAGGGAAAGATGTGAGTCGACACGGTACCGTATCTCTTGAGGAAGAAGTCCTTGTAGTGGCGGTAGGCGTAACCGGAGCGCTTGACCTTCACGTTCTCGAGCAGACCCAGGTACTTGACCTGATGCTCGACGCGGCTGGAGTTGAAGTCCATCGGGGTCTTCTTGTCGTTGGGCTTGATGCAGCGGATGTAGTGCGGCGTGCAGGCGGAGAGGCGCTGGACCAGGTACGAGGCCGACTGGCGGATCTGCGTGCCGGCGGTGGCCGGGGCCTTCTTGTCGTCCGACACGTCCTCTGTATACAAAAGGAGAGAAGCAGGTAAGCGCGCGACACGACACACGACCGCACACGACACAGATGAAGAGTAAAGACCTGGGAAGAGGCCGTGGACGAAGCTCGAGGCGGACTCCTGCATGCACATCACCAGCGAGACGAAAAGGGTGTCCTTGTTCTTGGCCGGGAAGCCCTTGGCGTCGTAGGTCACACTGCCGGCGTAGTGCTCCACCGTGAACTGAAATTTCGAGCCTACCACGTGAGCAACAGCCACAACCACAACAACAGCGCAGCAGCGGAGATGCAGTAGTGTGGGTGGGGGCTGTACCTCTTGAGCGCCGGGGGAAACGGCCAGGTGCTCGTGCTGCATGGTCTTGATCTTGTCAATGTACTTCTGGTCCAGKGTGTCRGCRTCGGCGGCGTGCACGGATCGGCAAATGTCGTCCAGAACTCGGAACAGACCTGAGKGTGTGCGGCGGGTCAGTGGGYGGCTGGTTCGCAGGAAAACGAAAACGAAARCGAAGACGAAAGCGAAAGCGAAATGAAGAGCGAAGGGRCATACCGGGAGGGTTGGAGCCCTCGATGAGTTCGCACACGACCTTGTTGTCGAAGAACTTGATGTCCTTCCACTTCATGCCCTCGGCGTGGTACTCCTCCTGCTCGCCCCTCACGGTGAGCTCGATGAAGATCTGCTGGAGGCGCTCGTTCACGTAGTTGATGCAGAACTGCTCGAACGAGTTGTGCTCGAAGATCTCGAAGCCGTAGATGTCGAGCACGCCCACCACGTTGCAGTTGCCCGAGAAGGC
>CACVKS010000104.1:0-26635 GCA_902749335.1 Acanthamoeba triangularis
CGTCTTCCCCCGCCGCGCCCAAGCCCTCGGCTTCCTCGTCGCCGGCAGCAGCTAAGCCCTCGGCTTCGTCTTCGCCCGCCGCACCCAAGGCCTCAGCCTCGTCGTCGCCGGCTGCGGCCAAGCCGTCGGCCTCGTCTTCGCCCGCTGCGCCCAAGCCCTCAGCTTCGTCGTCGCCTGCTGCCCCACAGCCGTCTGCCTCGTCGTCGCCTGCTGCCCCGCCCAACCCCAGCGGCTTCAACTTCTTCGCTGGCACGAGCGCATGGTGGCTCGCTGTGACGATCCCCGGCTCGACGTCGGTCTCGCTGGACTGCGGCAATGGCCAGGGCCTGGTGGAGATGACGCCGGCTTGGCTGCCCAACATGTGGACCTTCTCGTCGACCAACGGCCAGGCCTGCAAGTCGACCCTCACCTTCGTCGTCAACGGCGGCGCTCCCCAAACCGTCAACGCGCCCTGGGCTTGAAGACTTCCCATTCTATCCTCTTCTCTCTTCTCTTCTTTCCTTGGTTGTAATCATATGATCCTACCAACACCATAAAAACTGTAATTAATACACTTACGTGCAGCCACTTCTTTCTTATCTCAGCGAACTCATCAATGTTGATCACCAACAGATAAAATGAGCCAATGATAGTATTGCGTTAACTGAAGTTCTCCAGTGTTTATGGTATGTACAGAGAGAACCTGTTGGGATTCAATTATCTAGTCGTCCATGGTGAAGACGGCGGCGTGATCTTTGCCACCGCGCGTGTTGTCGTCATGCTGGTCAAAATCGTCGAGGGTGATGGTAGGCAGACTCCGCTCGCCCTTCAGCAGCACATTGTCGCCTGGCGTGCGGTTCAGTTCCACGTTGAAGTGTGGAATAGAGTTGATGCCCTGCGTGTGCACCACGTCAATCTCTCCGGGCGAGTGATGAAGCTGATGGAGCGTGTGAGAGAGCGCGTACCTCGTAGAGCGGAGTCCATCCCTCGGGAGGCGAGGGCGGAGGGCTGAGGAGGAACATCTTTTCAGGTGCCGGTGGCGCCAGGTGGAAGTTACGCACCGTCTCACGATCCGCTCCCTGCACGAAATAATAAAAAATGGAATAAATATATATTTGAATATATATTTGAATATCAATGTTAAATGATTATTACTAAAGTAAAGGAAAGGGCAGTACCAGGCCGTAGTGTGCCTCGAAGCCAGCCTCTTCCATACTCCTCTTGGCGGTTGTGGCGTCTGAATCAAAGATGATTAAAGTTGTGCTGTTACTACCTGAACGTGAACAAAGGGACCCCCTCCTTCAACGTTGCAGCCTCACTGACGAAGTGGATAGAGAAAGCGAACCTTCGATGGAGCCGAAGATGACCACGGTACGCTGCAGCTCGCCATAGGTCTTGAGGAAGAGTACTTCGCCTGCTCGCTCCAACCTTTGTCGCATGTCCAGCACCGCTGCCGCCGCTGCCACGGCATCGCGATCGCTGGTCCGCATGCTCACGATGAGCTGATTCGTCGGTGTTCCTTCCATCTCTATCTTTTTGCTCTCTCTCTCTACCACAAGAAATAATATTTTTGCGGATATTTATTTTTCCTTCATTCCTCAAATAATTCAGGATATCCCTTTCTCCAAATACCGGTTGGGCCGTGCTAAAGCAAAATGCCCGCAGCCCGCAAGCTCGCGAGAGAGTTGCTCGACCCTGGTGCCGGCGGCAGGTTGCGGCCCGCAACCGGCAGCGGGCACAAGCTACACACTGGAGCGCCTCACGTTCGCGCATTACTCGATAACAAACCTCAACCATGGCCTGGCCACCACTTCGTTGTGCACTGCTGGCCATGTCCCTCGTGCTGCTGGCGTTCGGTCTCACGACAACACAAGCAAACTGCCAGGTTGAGTTGGAGGTGTTTGGCAACATAGACTGCGCCTACTACTTCACAGCCTCGTCCTGGCCGAGGCACGAAATGCCCCAAAGAGAAGAAGATCTGGAAGAGCATGACGAGTTGCAGAGCAAGAACCGACATAGAGTGGGGGACGTGCAACACGCAGGCCAGAAAGACGAGGAAGAGAAAGAACGAAGAAGATCGATGCACCAACCGGGACGCGATGGAGACGAGCGGGAAGGACAGGGCCACCACACGAGGCGTGGTTCGGGCCGGCTGGGGTGTGCCACGCTGTACCAGGGGTGCAACAAGCTGATGATGATGTCGGGCTACTACCTCCTCCGGGTCGACTGCTTGGCGGGCTCGGTGGCTTTCGTCGGCGACGACGAGTGTGCGGGTCCGCCCACGGCAGAGTGGGGCGGCAACTCGTCAACTTCGTGCGGGAGCATCGCGCCTACGCTCTCGTTCCGCACCACCTTCCTCTCTTCTTCGTCGCCGCTGCCGACGAATGGTACAGTACACTCGATCTCGCTGGACGACGACTGCTCGGCGGCGCCCGGTCCCTGGCTTCTTTGGCGACGGCATCTCACGAGCGAAGGCCTTTTCGTTCTCTTTCTCTTTGCTCTCTTCCTGTTCGTACTCCTTTGATGTGCAAATCCTCTTTGCCTCTCGACACCTGAATGTCACACCCTAAAGCCACGCGTGGGCACCATGTGCCTGTATTAGTATTACGTAAACATCAATCGATCGGACCTGGGTCGTACCAACCTATGTCGGGCCGCGCAGGCCGAGAGCGGGCAGGAGGTCGGAGAGATTGTGGAGTATATCGGCTGCGGGCACCTGCGCTGCCTTTTCCAGTGCGACCGCGTCTCGGCACATCAGGAAGGCGCGGCTCAGCCCGGCGTCCTGTCCGTGTCCAATGAAAAGAGCCTTAAACTGAGGTCAACTAAACTATAATAGATCTGCGGTCTGACCTTGGCCCCTCGGTAGTCTTTCTTGTAGTCGTCGCCGACGTGGACAGTCTCGCTGCCCTCGACATTGGCCTTCCGAAGGGCTTGATAGAAGATGTCTGGGTCGGGCTTGGCGATGCCAGCGTAGCACGATGGCAGCACCACGTCGAACAAGTGATCCAGGCCCAGATTCTTCAAGATGAGCGGCTGAATGCACGGAGCACTTGATGAGTCCTGTACCACACTTGTCCACACCCTCTTTGTCGTGCCAGGAGCGGGAATGAGTACCAGACGCTCATCGAAGTTGGACACCACCGCCACCTTGATGCCGTTACTCCGCAGCACCTGTACCATCAGGGAAGTGAGCTGCATATATCCTCTAACGCGTACCTTGATGCGTGTGTAAGTGTACCTTGATCACCGGCTCGGTCTCGGGGAACACCTCCCACGCCTCAGCCTTGGTGAAGTCGTGCCACACCTGGTCGAAGAGTTCGGGGAAGACGCCTGTGGCGAACTCTGTGTAGTACGGAGCCCGAACTGTCAGAAGCGAGCAACAAACATCGGCAGGCGAGGCTGCACCTTCGGCCAAAGAGAGGGCGAGCTCGGGCCTGGCGTGGGACAGCGTGGCCCCGAAAAGAGAGGACCACCAATCGTAGGAGGAGAGCCCAGTCCCATGCCCGAAGTTGGGGTGTCGCACGTTGAGATCGCGCCAGGCCGTGAAGAAGCCGCGAGTCAGCGATGCCGGCTGCAGACCGGTAATACCGAACGCCGCGGCAGCTCGGGCCTGCATCATACGTTGTTAATCTGCCCCCCCCCCATGAAAAACATGCTACGTGGAAGAAAGCGCACGTACGTAGGCCTCGCCAACGGAGCCGCGAACGCGGAACAGAGTGCCGGTTGCATCTAGCGATACCAGCTTCGGCCGCACTTGCATCTCTTTTTATCTTTTTAAAATTCAATTTTCCTTTTCATTTTCTGTTTCTTCCACGAGCCGATTGGGGCAATCACGGAGGCAGCTGCGTCCTCTGAACGATCCACCACCAAGATGGCTGTGTCAGTGAATAACCCTCAGACGCTGGCTTACGCGTCTTGATGATGGACTGGAGAGCATATACTGGGTAACCACCTGCAACAAGTTCAATAAAGCTGCTACAACCCCTTGACTAAAGTGTGGTTGTAGGCTTGTGTAGTTTCACCTTGTACTATGTTGGAATACTTCTATCCCAGCAGTGCCAACCACGGGCAGGAGCAGTGGCTACCTCATAGCTCTTCAATGTAGGGGGGCTTGGGCTTCTTGCCCGAAAGGTCGTTGAAAGGACCAATTATGGTGGGTTCGCGTTCGACAATTCCGCGCCAGTGGGCGGTTGTAATCGTAACTCGAGATCGTAGATCCATAAGAGTGACCTCGGTTCATCTACTTCCCACACTAGACTAAGAGGAGCAAAGAGAAACCAGGGTTTGCCGGCAGCTTCGAATTGCCGGCAACGTAAAATCAATCTAATTGAGGAAAATGGACAGCAGGACATCTCTGCAGCAGCCTGCAAGGAGAGACTCCTCCCACAGGGAGGAGCGAAGAGACTCCAAGCAAGGCCTCTCCTTCCATCCTATTTCCTCAGGAGGCAAGCAAATCAACGCATTCGCTATAGATCGAAAAGCGCACTACGTTGCCGTGGGCGGGTACTCCTCTTGCTATCCCCTGCAACTTGTTTCCCCCCCCCCTCACCCATCTCTTCCTCCCATCTCTGGCCTGCTCCCTGCCGAAGTCTCTTCCCCATTTTCATTGCATCTTAAAAGTGCTTACACGTTTTCCCTGCTCGATGGCACAATAGGACGTCGCTGCACCTGTGGCACCTTGAAGCGGGCAAGGAGAAGGAGGAGAAGCAGTATGTGCACGTGCCTAACAGGTACGCCCGGTTGCGTGTAGCCTTGCCAGAGTGGAGTGTGTCTTCCGGCACTGCGGGCCGCTAACACCTTCCGATGATAGCCGCGTGACTAGCGCTGCCTACTCTGTGCTCCGGTGGAACCCACACCACTCGACCCTGGCATCTTCGGTAGGCGCGGTGGTCTCGGTGTGGAAGCTGGACGACCGCACGGGCAACCTCAGTCCTCACTTGACCATCAAAGGAGCACACAAACGGTACCTTTACGTTCGTCTCGTAGTTCTACCATATAACAGCGCGCCAGGTGCGAGCTCACTCTGCTTCCCTAAATGTGCTTACTTATGGCAGAGCGATCACGGACCTTGCGTGGTCCCCGTTCAAGCAACACACGCTCGCATCTCGCTCGGCAGATGCGGAGATACCCATTTGGGATGTGCGCATGAAGACCATCAAAGCGCACTCCCTACAGGGCCAAACGGGTACCGTTGCGCCCTTAAACGCACACTGCTAGATGAGCACGCCCGTAATCTATAATGTGGCTCTGTTGTCTCTCTGCAGGCCCAGGTTTCATCAAATGGAACAGGCTCAATTCTTCGCTCATCGCTTCCACTCACAACCGCGAAGTACGGATATGGGATTTGCGGGTACAACTCTTCTGCTGCGCTCTGGCTCACTAAGACTTTGGCTTGCCTCTGACCTCTTTCCTTTCATTCCCTCACTGAAGAAAACGTCGACACCTACGGTCACGATAACTGGGCACACGGCCGACGTGTCGGACATCGATTGGGCGCACTGCAACGAAAGCCGCCTCCTCACCGCCTCGCACGACAGCACAATCAAGGCACGAGAGTTCCCTATCTGTGATTCTTGCCATGTCACCTTCTAACGTAAAGTTGAATGGTCGACCACAGATCTGGGATATCTACGAGCCGAGAACAGAGAAGGAGAAGATTCGCACAGGAATGACCGTCGCATGTGCCCAGTTCACCGTACACATGTCTTTCTTATCGAGTTGCAAGATTGACGACAGCACGTCGGGTGCTCAAGCTCACTTGTGGTCGTGGCTGCAGCCGTTCGGTGAAGGCGTGCTCACAGTGGGCCGAGGGGAGCGATGTATGCAGCTGTGGAGCCTCTACGACCATCTCACCCCCATCCACACGTTCCAAGGACATTCCGAGACCATCGAAGCTTTCGAGTGGAGGTACTAGCACCCAGTACAACGTGGGCATGGAAGTGCGCTAATGATTCGAACCGTTATTGGTGCCGCAGTATCAAGGAATCTACGAAGACAAACAGCCTGACCTACGGGCTCGTATCGTTGGCCAAAGATTTCACGTTGAACGTGTGGTCCGTGCCCAAGTCGCTCCAGGTATGCGCATGCCAGTGCCCCTTCCCAGATTCACGAGCTTGTGGCGGTCGTTGACCCACTCCTTGGGTGCACGCCTGGCATTCAGGACCTCTGCAAGTTTCCGTCTACGGTGCGCAGCCAAGGCGGGCAATCGAAGACGCGCTCAGTAGAGCAGGAGGGCCGTCGCGTCGCCAGTGATGGCGAAGATGAAGATGAGGAAACTAAGAGTAACCGCAAGCGCCGCGCGAGCCACAGCTACGTCGACTCGGCCAGCAGCCCCCTGGGCGAAACTGAGGTCCTCTCTCCTTCGTCTCCCTCGTCTATCGTGCCCTCGCCGCCAGGGAACCAGTACGGGGGCAAGCTCGATCTGAAGCACGAGCTGAGCATGATTACCCAAAAGATGAGAGGTACGTCCATGTGTGAGTGCACTTATCTCTTCATATAGATATACTCTAAGTTTCTAATTCTGTTCCTGCCCAATGAACTGCAGGTGTGGAGGATGTGACAATCGAGTCGGCCAATCCCATCAACCGGTGCTGTACAGTGGTGCTCTACGACCTGCCGGCGACTGGTCTCCCGATGTCGCCATCCACTCGGCAGCCCTCGCCACGTATGCCGAGCAAGAGTACCTCGCGCGAGAACAGCAACGCTGACTCTGGTTCGACCAGCGCTCCTGCTAGTAGGGAAAGCTCAGCGGCGAGCGTAGAAAACGGTACGACCTGTCTAGTGTGCGAGCGGTGGTGGTCATGTATCCGATCACTCATTCCTGTCGCTCTCGCTGTGTTTTCCCACCCTTGTGCAGGCACGGCCGAGGACATGCTCAAGCAGGAAGAGGTCAAGGCGGAACGGAAGGTGCTGATTCGGATGCAGATTGCGTTCCCGAGCTTCTACCCGCATGCTCAGCCCTCGTTCACGTACCTTTCCGGGACAACGATCGACCAAGAACGACAGATTCTGCTGAAGAGGGTACGGGGAATAAGCCAAGCTTTGCTACCCTGTCCTTGCCCTGCCCTGCCCGTCTCTTACACGAAAGCTTGGCTTATTCCTCGTCCCTCTGCAGACCTTGGCCCACATCGCAACGTTCTATTCGATGCGTGGCCACCCGTGCCTGCAGAAGCTGGTGATGAAACTCGTCAATCTGCAGCGATCGCTCGATGCCGAGGTCAAACTCGACCAGCTGCAGAAGCAGGTGAGCTCTCAGCAGTTCCATATATTCCACATTTGTTTGCTGCAATTATAAGTTGATGCTAACGAAACGTTGTTTATTTATTCAGACCGTGATGGACCAGCAAATTGAGGTGCCGGAGAAGGTAGGCGAAGATCAACAGAGCTCAGAGGGTACGACTACGGCGGAAGGCCCTCAGCCGGCAGACGTCGCCATCGCCGCGGAATCCGCCGCCCCGGAGGAAGTGGTGGAAGGGAGTGAAAAGGACCCGGCAGCTGCCCCGTCCGTGCAAGTGGGGGCCAGCAGCGCCCAGGCCCGCCGACAACGCAGCCCTTCGTTAACCATCTGGAACAAATTTTGGGCCATCGTGGGACCTGACGACCAGGTACCTCCCTGCCCTCGAGTGCGTGGGGTCAACTTTCTGCTTACCACCTGCATGCCCCACCCATTCGTGAATGATACAGGAGAACGAACCGGACAACACCAAAACGGGCACCGACGGGCCGGCTGCCACGGGCGAAGCCGAACAGAGGCAGACCTCGGAAGAATCCCACCATTCGCCACTGACAAAGGCGCACGAGAATGAGGACAAGGAAGAAATTCTCAAGGAGACGCACAAGCCCATGTGGATACCCGCAAAAACGAAGAACGCGCTGTTTGGGTACACCCTTCGTGTTCATCATTATTTGGGTTTCTTACTATCTCACACGGTTGCCGCCTTCCTTCGATTCCCAGCACGGCCCAACCGAGCGAGCCCGGAAATTGGAGAGCGAAAGTGGACGACCATGCGCGTCAGGTGGCAACCACGCCCTTCGTGGGTTCATACCGCACCGCAGCTCCACTCGCCACCCTTCCGCGTACGCCGGCCTTAACGGGGTTCAGCCTTAAGAGTTTTCTGTTTGGCCCACCACGCTCACTCGCCGCGCTTTGCAGGTGAGCCGAGTCCGTCGAAGGCTCCAACGATGGTCCGCAATCAGAGCTTGGAGATGCTGATTGGCTCGCTCGACGTCGAGATGAGCCACACCTCCAACCTCCTCAGCCAAAGCGACTTCCAAAAGGTACACAGGACCCTGCGCCCACCCATCATTCCACGCAAAATTATTGTTAGACAGTTAACTGCTGTTAAGCCCCCAACCCAACTGACCCACAAACCATCAATGTGTGGCGCGTGGCGTGTGGCGATACCAGCTTGTGGTGCGGCTTCCTCCTCGCTTCCAGTTCCGAGACTGGGAACTGCTCTACAGCACCATGGAACACGGCATCTCGCTCCACTCGTACATCTCCCCGCCGCCCGTCGAGAACATGAATAATGCGATAGCTTCTACCACCACACTGCGCACAGCGCTCACCCCAATGTGTTGTGGTCATGATCGTGAATCAGATTCTATCGTCGGGTGGGGTCGCACAGCCCTACGGTCATTATCATTGAGGACAGCAAGAAATACGTACGCTACGCGCCCTTTTGTGCTGGTGGGGCTTCGACTGGGGTCCCAGAGCATTGAATGTTATCGTGTGCCAACGTTTTGGCCACCACCAGGTGTTTGGCGCGTTTGTGACCGGCACGTGGGACACTACGGGCAAGCACTCCGGCACTGGCGAGAGCTTCCTGTTCACATTATCGCCTTACTTCAAGGTGCGAGGCTCTCGGCCTTGGTTTCCTCCCTTCTTTTGCTAATTTGTACCTTGTGTGCTTCTTTCAGGTGTTCCCCTGGACAAGAGCCAATACACTCTTTATGTGCGGCGGTCCTCGCTCGATGAGCATCGGCGGAGGGTATGCACATCACCTCTTTACATGCAAGCACACGACACACGTGGCTAATTCTTCGCTCATCTCAGGTCGCATGTGGGGCTGTGGCTCGATGACGACTTCGAATTCGGCAGCTCGTGCCCGTGCGAGACGTACGGCAACGAGTGCCTGGCCTCCAGTCGCGACTTTGATTGCGTGGTACTCGAAGCCTGGGGCCTCTGAGCCCACACCACCAGTTGTACATTCCCACCCAAGCTCCCCCGAACACGTCACCAACTCCTGGCCAGCAAATCCCAACGCGTAGCTAGAACTCTTCCTCGCTGTACATGGGGTTGAGGAAGATGGCGCTGTTGCTGTTGCTGCCGTTGCCGTTGCTGTTGATGCTGGGTGGGGGCAGTGCGACGCCGACCGTGGAAGAGGAGGAGAAGGGGTTGTGCGATCTGCGCGGCAGAGAGAGGTGGCCGTTGCCCCACAGGACGCTGTCGGCCGGCATTGCCGCCGCTCGCGCTCTCCCGGACGAAGGGCGGTCCGCCGTCTCCGGCCGAGCCCTGCATTTTATTTTATTTTATTTATTAATTAATTAGATTATTTATTATTAAAATATTAAAATTAAGAAAAGAATAATTGGTACGTACGAGAAGCGCACGGAGCTGACATGGAGAGGCGAGGGAGCTGCGGCTGAAGGCGGTGGTTCGGTCAGGTGGATGCTCTCGCTGCGATCGCGCTCCATTCGCTCGGTGGTGGCGGTGTGTTGGTGGACGGAGAAGAGCGGCGGGAGCTCGTCGAGGAAGGAGAACGGGCTGGCCCGCTCCCGCTTGCGCCGGCGGTAGCAGGCGTGGATCGCCACCGCCGCCATGATGGTGGGCACCACGCCCAGCAGGAAGCCCCCGAATGGCACCGCGATGCACACCACCTGTCGCCCCCAATCAGCGCCCTCCCACACAGCAGGGAGTGAAGGGAGGCAAGGCCCTCGCACCATCATGTCGCCGCAGATGCCCGCAGAGTCACCACTTGATGAACCGCCGGTCGATGCGACGGCCTGGAACTGGTAGCGCGCCTGCATTTCTTCCGAGGGCAGAAGCCATGCGGCGACTCCCGGTGGAGGGAAGACCCGCGCACGAATTGTGGTGGTCCGCCACACAACTTGAGCCGCACGCACACGACCAACGACACGACCAACGGCACAAGTGAGGCGAGAAGTGCAACACGGCAAGAAAGCTGTAGCCAGTAAGGAGGTACCAAGCTGGGTGTCATTGGTGAAGATCAGGGAGGCGTTGGTGACGGCGGATCCGTCGCGCGTGTAGCGGAGGATGAGCGCGTCGGTGACGTTCCGCGGGTAGTAGAGGGCCACGCGCACGGGGTTGGTGAGCGGGGAGCCGGCCGAGGGCGCTGGAAGCAACGAGGCCGGCAGGAGCTGTGGTCCGCGCCACTCGCGCGAGCGTCAGCCACCACCGCACACGCCGCAACTACGGGCAACGCACCTGCGGATAGAGCGTGAACGATTGTTGTACAGTTTGGCTGGGCGTGAATCCGGAACGTTCCACACGCGCTGATACCTGCGCGAGACAGCGACGAGACATGATTCATCAATCGTACGCCACTCGCGCACGACACGACACACGACACACGCGATCACGCAGGCGAGTGACCGTACCGTGTAATTCTCGTACATCGGATAGGCGGGAGACAGGGTGGGATGGAACATCAGCGTTGAAACGCGCGTCGTGCCTGTGGTCATCAAGGTGACGCGCACATGGGCAAAGTCTGGGCCACACGCGCGAGCGTAAGGCCAAGGTGGGGTAAGGGGCTTTGAGGGCACAGCGGTGTTGTACCGTAGATGTCGGCGTTAAACTCGCGCGTTGCGACCGAGGCCACGGCGAACGAGAGGGCGGTGCCGTTGGGCAGTCGGGAGCCGGCGGGCAGACCCACGGTGGAGATGACCGGCGGGTTCAGCGCCACACTCGCCGGCACGCACAGCGCGGCACCGGCCGGCACGTACCCCGAATGGCACAGGCAGTGCTGTGTGACCGCAGAAGAGAGAGCTAGGTCAACCATTGGCTGACATCTGTTCGATCGAAAGGGCGAATAAAAATCGAACCTTGACGCTGGTGCGAGGCGCGTTGGAGATGGTGGAGTGGGCGGGACATGCTACGCAAGACAGGGACCCGAGCGACTGGGCCGGAGTGATCTGGGTGATGAGCAAGAAAGAACGAAGCGGAGTTGAGAAAGCGAAGAAAGAGAGAAGCGCGCAGGGAAGACCCTCGCACCTGAGTGTCGTCGAGAACGAGCGCCGCCAAGGGCAAGAGGCCGTAGAAGGATTCAACCAACAGCGACGCCCCGCTCACGATTTTATCTCCGACCCTCACACTGCGAGAGTGATTTTAGCTCCGATGCGCAATCTCCATACAAGGGAGGCCACCGGTGTTACCTTGTGTTGCCGAGACTTCCCGCCGGCACTGCTTCGGTGGAAAGGAATATGTCGACAGTTGCCGCGGAGGGGGTCGTCGTAGCGTTGGCCAGCGCGTCGCGCATGCGAGCGGTCATGTAGATCACGATGCGCGAGAGGGCGCGAGTGGCCGCAGGCGGCCGTACGCCCAGGTCGAGCGTGACCCGCGCCTGGCCAGTCCCTCGGGCGACCCAGACGTACGGCTCCAGGCTGGCCGGTGGAGCGTAGCTGGCGAAGAGCGCCGACGCCGGCTCCTTCCGGCCGTCGTAGAGCCTGGGGCACGACGATGGCGTGGCACCACCAGTGGTGGCGGGCTCTCCCTCCACACACCCGACCACCGCCAGCTTGGTGCCATTGGCGTCAAAGAGCTGATCGATCGCAACGAGTCAGTTAGAACGAGCGCGGGCGTGCGGGTGGGTGTGCGATTCCGGACGGGGGTACCTCGATTTCGGCGATTTGCACTTGGATGGCGCTGGAGGGGAGGCTGAAGTCGAAGGTGACGTAGCGCGTCGCGTTGGTGCCCCAGGCCTGGTAGCTCCCGGCGGGGCACTGGCAGCGCCCGTTCTGGTCGCGCAGGGCGCCGGGCATGCAGGGCGTGAGACAGGCGTCGAACCAGCGCTCCGTCCCGGGCGGGCACCGGCAACCGTCGTCCAGCCCGCCCAGGAAGGACTGCCAGGTGGCCGCCCTTGGCGCGGTGGAGCGATTGCCCGCTGCCGCCGCCAGGCCTGGCACAACTGAGAGTTGAAACAACGAAACCAAACCAAACGAAAACGAACACGAAAACGAAACAATGAAGGGAGTACCAAGAGCAAGCGCGGTCTCGTTCCTGGTCATGCCACTGGGGCACCGGGGCAAGCACCAGCCCTTGACCAGGTCACTAGACACGCCTACGCAAAAGGCCTGGGGGCGAGGGGCGATCAGTTGCGCGTGTGGAGATGTCAGATATTCAGAGAGCGTGCCGTTACCGCATAGCGCGACGAGGGGCTGTGCCAGCCGAGACGACCGACGGGCAGGCGAGCGTGGGTGATCGATATCTCGTCCAGCTGGGCGGTCAGCAGGGCGAATGTGGCCGGGAGCACGCCAAAGGCCGAGCTCTCGGTGCTCCGCTGGCCGCCCAGCGCCAGCTCCGTCGACGCCGGGTCGGTGGACCGAAAGAGGCGCCCGTCGTACCAGTCGTTTCCCTGCAGGCCGTGCACGATTTTTAGGCGCGTGTCGTGTGTGGTCAATGCGGCGGCCGTACGATCTGATTGCCGTCGAGGTAGAAGGTCACCACTCGCCTGGCATTGTCGCCGGTCACCGCCATGTGATGCCAGCCGGCATCGAGCACGAACGCGTCGCTCAGAGCCGCCATGTTGGTGGAGTTGATCGTCTCGAACACCAGCCTATTGGGTACCCGCACGCGTGGGTGGAGCAAGCTTGTGTGTAAGCAAACGTCATCATTGCTTCGGCCACGGCAAGGGAGGCGCTCGGTCGTTCACCTGCTATGTCCGTCGGCCAGTCGCTGCAGGTACCACCGCCACACCTGAGCCACGCCGAGCAGGCCAAAGCCCACTCCTGCCGCAGACGAATTGGCGTCGCCCGGCTTGTAGGTGTCCTCCCAATCAATCCACATCTGCCCACGGACGAGTACTCGTGAGCTGAGTCCGAGCCTGAGATACGATGAGGTGAGGGCGGTGTGACACGGACTGCCCACTACCTGAAGCGTGAACTGGGTGCCGTTGAGCGCGGCCATCGAGTAGAGGTCGCTGGGCGGAGCGATGGCCAGCGCCTGGTACACGACTGTGCCGTTACACGAGGTCGGCGAGTTGCGCGTTCCTCCGCTCGTCCACTGATAGAACTGGGGCCTGTGTGCGTGTCAGAGCTCAGCGACCCCAGAGCACGACAATGGTCGGGAGTTCACATACGAGATTCCAGTGCGCCGGCAGGGCAGAAGGGTCTGGCCGCCGTCGGGCGAGTATAAGCCGAGCGGAGTCGGTATGCAAGCGCTGTAGGCCTCGTTGGCGTAGAGAGATGGGTCGAGGCATACGAAGGGGCATTTGGCAGTCTGCACACCATATTCGGGGTAGCGCACTCGCTCCAGAGGACCGTTCGAACTGTGCGACACACACACGGCGGACAATGAACACGCGCGGTAGAGAGGAGAAGGGAGAGTATGTCGACGCACCACAGCCGCATGATGCCGTCGCCCAGGCAGTACGAGCCATTGGAGCAGATGGTGCAGTTGACGCCATAGTAGCCGGGGTTGCATGCACCCCTCTCGACGGCTCGGCGCTGTACCCGAATCGATTCGCTGGGCTGGCGCTCTCTCCGGTGATCCGCTCCACCACTCTCAACCTCTCCTTCAACAGTGCCTCGACGCCGCAGAATGGGCGACAAGCTCTCGCCTGCCGACAGGACACACCAGAAGAAGCGTGAGTTCATTCACAACACACCCCGCGCTGGGCAAGTGGGCTCACCTGCCAAGTTCAATACGGTGTTGTTGGCTGCGAACTGCGACGAGGGCAGGGCAGTGAGCGTCGATTGTGCGTTTCTGATGTGCGGGGCAGCGAACGAACAATCATCATCAGCTTTACGCTGGTGGTCAACCACTGACAAAAGGCGCATTACCTGGGTAGGTAGAGATAGTAGGTGTTGACTGGAGTCGAGTTGCCCAGTGGAGTGGTGGCGACACGGGTCAATTCGCCGCTCTTAGCCACGGCATCGCCTTCGGCCAGCCACAGGAGCTCGGCCTGTGGCTTACCGTCCTGGGCCGCCATGTCGTACACGCTCTGCAGCGCGCGACAGTCGTAGAGGCCCAGCGGCAGCTGGTAGCCCGAGGAAGAAGCCGCCGGCGAGCTGAAGCTGAAGACGATGCGACCCAGCTCGGCGAGCTTGGTCCGGATGCACGGCGAGACGTTCGCCAGTCCCGCGATGTCGGTGAAGAGCGCGGCCATCCTGTCGAGTAGCGGCTGCACACACTGATCGACCAGCGTGGCCAATATGCTGTTGGCTGTGGCCGTGAAGTTGCCTGCGCGTTTGCGTGGCGTTAGGGGACTACAGCAAGCAGAGAGCGTGTGGGCGCGACGACGATCGCGTACTTGGTATTGCCACCCCGCTGGTGACGTATCTGGAGTAGAGGCCCCATAGGTACTGGTCCCTGATCGCCAACGAAGCCGTCAGGGCCGTCCAGTGATGTGCCACATAGGCGGTGGCCAACAGCTCGACTGACCTGCTCGCGGGAAGCCGGTTGTCGGTGAGTGCCGATCGAGCGATTGCTTCTAGTGCAGCAGGCAAGCAAGCGAGTTGGTGCAGAGCCGCACTCAAGCACGAGGCTTCCGTTTTGTCGAGAAGAGGAACTGGCATTGGTCAGAATCACGGTGTGGGCGCCAACCAGGCTTGTGAGGCTGCTGTTGACATCGACCAGAATCCTCGACAGCGCGTCAACGTCAGTCTGCGATGAAAAGAGAAATGTGACGACAAGTCAGTTTCGCACTGTGTTCTTAAGTTGAGCCGACGTGAGTGGTAGTGCCCCTCACCTGTGTCAAGAATCGGGCCGTTTGCTCGCTGAGAAGCACCTGCAGGCGGCCAGCCGCGTCGGTGTAGTTTGAAAGAGCGCCCGATGCTCGCTGGGCAGCAGCTTGAGATGAATTGCTAAGTGCAGATGACTGCGCGAGAACACGGGGTGTTGTGAAAAGAGGTGAGCGGCAATGATGCTCCATTCAGCGGAGAGCGAGAGCGACAGGTGCCAAACCTGCCAGGAGCTCAGCAGCGAGGCCGAAGCCGCGGCCAACTTGGAAGTGAAGTTTGGGTCGGAGGCGAGAGCCCACGTTGACGCCAGGACCACAGCCTGTTGCGTGCGCAGCGACGAACAGTACGTCTTTAGGGCGTTCAGCGACGCCTGCGTCGAATTGGTGTCCTGTTCGATCGCATAGGATCAATCAGCTATTAGCCACACTCACCCAGGCAAAAGACGATGGTACCAGCTGTTGGGAGAGCCCTGCCACGGCCTGGAGCGCGTTGTCGACGCTCCCCACATTCATGGCGATCGACGCGATGCCCTGCCGCAGCGAAGCCATGTCATCCAGCACCTGGAAGGAAGCCGCTTTCTGATGAATGAACAAAAGGTGTTGGTGAGCCCCAACCAAGCAGACCGGCCGGTTGAAGGTGGGCATTCTTACGGGGTTGAACTGCAATCGCGCATCAGAGTCGCAATCGCCCAGTGCCGTGGCATATCCGTACGGCAGACAGCTCGAGCCACCGCCCACAGCGACTGGAGAGCGTGAGAGAAGCGCAAACCGGTGTTAGTGCGTGCGGGCACATGGTCCATGGGGTTGCGGCAGTAAACAAACCGAAGCAGCTGGCCGACGAGCTCCATGTGCCCATGACGCTGGTCGTGTCCGTTTTGGAGCGTAGCGAGTGCAACACCTCGCGCACAGCCTTGAATGTGGGGCGGTAGTGCGTGTCTGGCATCGTCTGGCAGATCACCCCGTTGTCGCCCACCACCGGCCAGCCGTGTACGAGCGAGTCCAGTGGCGATAGGAACGTCAACAGCAGGTCCTCTGTCAAGAAAAACAAACCTAAATGAGCACTCACGACAGAAGAAGGCCAGCAAGAAGGAAAGGAAAGAGGGAAAGGGGAATGGAGGGCTACCGGAGGTGGCCAGTAGTCGCTGCAGGCTCGGCGGCTGTGCCGTGGCGATGGGTGCCATACATGACAAAACGAAACAAAAAAACAGGGCTCGGGCAAGCATCATTCAGGACAGCAGCCCTCGGCGATGCCGTCACCCAACTTGAGTTCTCGCGGACCTCCATGCGCGGTGCTGCTTGTCGTTGTCCATTTATCTGTGCCATTCATCGGTGAAAAGAAATTGTTTTTTCTTTGTCGACGCAAAGAAGTCTGGGGTGCAGGATTTGTGCAGCATCCGCACCGCAGAAGGAAAAACAAAAAAGAAGGCCAACATCACAACAGTAGCGCAGCCAATTATGCGGGGCTCGTCGAAATCGACTGCGATTTTGGGGCTGCCTTTCCCCTCGCCCGTGGGCAGCAGGGCTGCGTTCTGCTCGGCCTCTTCCTCACTCATTTCATCCCGGACCCTCCCCCCAGCCCGCCTCCATTCTCTCGCCTCATCTCCTCTCCTCCCCCTCTCCGTCCTCTCTTCTCAGCGTCGCCACTACGCCGTTAAATCGAAGAATTTCGAGCGCAAGGAGGCACGCTATGACTTCTCCGAGATCACGAATCGCGTGTGGCCTCGGCACCCTCCGCCGCAGATCGATTATCGCAACTACGTCCCTGCCGAGGAGGAGGATGAAGAAGACGATTGGAAGCCCGAGGAGGATTATCCTGAGCCCACCTTCACCGCCGACCAAACTTCCGATCAATACATTTACCCCGTAATCACGCCCCAGACCGTGCCGGTCAAGATTGATAGCCGAACGGGCGCATTCCTGGGCACGGGCCGCAGGAAGGCCGCCATTGCACGAGCGGCACTGGTCAGCGGGCAGGGCAAGATCACCATCAATGGACGATCCTTCCTTGACTACTTCCCCTGCTTCTTCGAGCGCGGCGCTGTGCTCGCGCCATTCGTGGCCATCGAGAGGCCCAACATGTTCGACGTTAACGTGATTGTCTCCGGAGGTGGCACCAAGGGTAATCTCTCCTCCCCTCGTCTTCATTCATTTCTTTTGTGTTTCGAACCTTCAGCTCACACCTATCTTCACTCAAGGCCAAGCCGAGGCCATCCAGCTGGGCATTGCCAGAGCTCTGCAGAGCTACAACCTCGCCTTCCGCCCCGCTTTGAAGAAAGGTGCCAACCTCTGCTTGCCCACAAGGAGCCGCTACTTGCTTTCTTTGTCGGACGCGTGTGCAGCTTGTGTTACTGCCCGTCTCGTCTCGCTGACTTCCTCCTTCCGCGTGCTCTGTGTGTACACAGCCGGATGTCTGGAGCGTGATCCCCGTGTTGTAGAGAGCAAGAAGGCCGGTCGCGTCAAGGCCAGGAAGAGGCCCCAGTGGTCCAAGCGTTAAGCGCTTCGTGGCTTCCCTCCTCTTGCGGTTCTCTCTCCGCATCCTCGTCTCTCAAATAAAAACACCAGCACACACAAGCGCGACCCACCATGCAGGAACATGAAGCAGAAGAAGAAGCTGACCACGATGGTGTCACGCACCACACGACCGCTGTTATGCCGCTCAAAGCTTTATTGGGAGAACAAAGTTTTTCACTTCGTAATCCGCGAACCCACTTCCTCCTTGTCTTCGTCGTCGTTGGCCACCTCTCTTCCTCCCGCATCACCATCATCATCATCCTCCGCTGCTCCCACTCACATGTCATCACGTGATCGTAGCCGTCGTCGTAGTGTTGCTGCTGTTGCTGTGGGATTCGAGTGCGTTGGCGCGCCTATTTGTACAATGGGAGCCTCCCACCGAAAGGAACGAAGCTTCCTCCTCCGTTCGTTCGCGTTTGTCTTCCTCCGTCTCCATCATCCTCCATCGACACTCCTCCTTCCTCGTTGTTGGCCAGTTCGATCGTTCGCGCGTTCTTCCATGTAGATCCTCGACGTTCCCTTCTTTCTCCTCCTCGTCCTCCTCCTGGTCTCCTACAATATCATCGGTTCCGATTATTGCATGATGCACTCCTTCTTCTCTTTGTCGCCGCCGCCTCCCTTCTTGTCCTTCTTGTCCTTGCCCGTCTTCTGGGTGTGGTCCACAAAGACAGCCTTGCAGGCCTCCTCGAAGACCAGCGACAGGTTCTTTTGCGTCAAGGCCGAGCACTCGACGTATTTGTAGGCGTTGATCTCCTTCGCCAGCTTCTCAGCCTGAGAGAAGAGTGAACAGTCAACAAAGGCACGCTACCGAGCGCGAGGAACCGCCTGGGTTCTTCCACTATAAAGACAAGAAGGACGGAGATGGATTGAAAAGGCACCTTGACGAACTGGATGGGAGCGAGATTGTGCTGCTTGAGGGAAGCGATCGTTTCCTCGTTGTCTCTCAAATCCAACTTGGTGCCGACCAGGATGATTGGCGTCTTGGGGTTGAAGTGCGCCACCTCGGGCACCCACTGTTCCATAAATGAAAACAAAATGAGTCACGCATTCTGGCGTTTGCATCTTCACTGAACATGAGATCCATCTTTGATACGGTCATCGATGCAATGATGGGCGGAGGAATACCTTGTTCTTCACGTTGTCAAAACTTTCGGGGGAGGTGAGGGAGAAGCAGATGATGAACACGTCCGTTCCCGGGTAGCTGAGAGGCCTGAGCTGGTCGTACTCGCCAGAACCTAAAAGAAAGAAAAACTCAATTCAGCGAGAGCAAAGGGTACTCCGATCAAGTCGAACGCGGCGCTTAGAGGGGGGGGGGCAAATGGGAGGCAATGACAATCACGTTACCTGCCGTATCCCAAAGTCCTGTAATTGGCGATCGAAAATGGTTAGAAGCATTACCAAGGGCAATAGCTCATAAGGAAGAACGGACCCAAATTTACAGGATTTCCCTCAACGACCGTGTTCGCAGTGTAATTATCAAACACCGTCGGCACGTACTCGCCGGGGAACGAGTTCGTAGTGTAGGAAATCAGCATACAGGTCTTACCGACAGCACCATCTCCAACAACCATAACCTTGCGATTGTGAGGGGGGAAGAAATGTTAAACGTGAATGCAGAATTGCGGGAGGGGGTGGAAGGATTGAAGAGGAGGTGAAAAGGAAGGGCGTAAGGTACCTTGACGTCCTGTCCCATGTTGAGTGTTTATACAAGATAATCGAATGGGGTGGATGTGCAGAGAAAAGTATTCGATAGCAGAAGATCGAGGATGGAGAATCGAATGTCTGCTGACCCGATAAGTGCTTCCTGGACTCTCTCTTCTCTTGTTTCCGGCGAGTAGATCGATTGAGAGTACGAATAAAAAAAACGTAGCCACAGTCGCACCGACGCAGAGTTGAACAGACGCTGCCGTGGACACCGACAACAACTTGTCGACATAAAATGGACAAAAACCAAGCACACTTCCCCAGCTAATTGGTCGACACCGTTTGAATCTGATTGGAGCCAAAATGAGGAAAGTTGTTCGGCGGTTCGCTTTCGCTGCATGAAGAGGAGAAAGACCTGGGGGTCGACCATGACCACAGCAGGTGATTCACCTTACTTCAGTTTGGCGAGGAGGCAATTAACATCCCAGGCAGTGTACTGCCTGGCATAGACCAGGGCCTGATTGTACAAAAAAGAGCTAAGAGTTAGTGGATTGGTTGAAGTCACATTGTGTTGGCCAGAGGTTGGGTCATGATGGTGTACTGGGCCAGCAACACTGAAGGGTGAGGTGAAAGACACATACATCTTCATGTTGGGCAAGTCATAGAAGGCAATGTCTGTTGCAACACCACCACAAGAAAAAGAACATGAACCCAATGCCCAAAGAAGGACAGCACTTACCATCAGCAATGCTGTGCAATTCTTCATAGAAATAGGAGCCACTCCACTCATACAACAGCTCATAAAACCTCTGGCCAGATGAAAGGTGAGTGAAAAAATGACTGTGGAAATTTTGATGAAGCTTAAATGGTTATGTGATTGTTCATCTGATTTTTTGCTCATGAAACCTATTTTACAGTGGTTGAGAGCATTTTATGGAAGAAAGGCTGTGCTTATTTCATGGTTTATGCCATCATTTCATGTAATAAAGACTGATATTCTGGCTCTGCAATGGTTGACTTTGCAATTTCATGGCATTTTTCTGTTGTGGCCATTCTGGAGATTGATGTGATGGAGGAACCAGTAAGAAAAAATAAACCTGGGACAGGAAGGCAGCTGGTGAGCTCATGAATCATGAGGGTAAGACTTGGGTATCTACTGTGAGCACCAAAGCATCCATTGGTGAGGTTGTGGCAGTGAGAAATCTCCACAGCATCTTTTGTCATGGACTCCTGCTTGTTAGGTTTTTGTTGAGACCTGAGCATGTCCTGGAGGTACTAAATGACTGCGTATGCATACGCGGTCATCTCAGTGGCACATAGTGTGTTCTCTCTCCTGATTTGTCAATATGAGATATTTGGGTGAAAAATCGTTGTGAATTTTTGTGGAGAAATGCAAATAGCCCACGAAGAAAATGTCTTAAAAATCATCGCGTACGCGTACGCAGTGATTCTGTGCCCTTGATGGTCCATAATGTATGTGGAGTTATTCCTAATGTGTTTCTGTGTGAAAAATCCATGAGAAAAAAATGCTGCCATTCATGCAAAAAATGTTGTGAGATTTTGCATTCTTTCCCAAATTACACAAAATTTTACATTAACAAAGAAAGAACTTCAAAATGTCACCCTCAGTATTTCAGCTGATGGCAACCTTGTGCAAAATCTAAAAAATTTACCACCAACAACACTCTCAGCAAAATCAATTTTTTCCCCTGAACAGTGGCACAAATCACAATATATATGAATAATTTTGCATTTATTGATGCAAAATGAGGCTCCCCCAAATGACTGTGACTTGCCTTTCATCTGGCCAGAGGTTATAAGTCACATCCAAAGCCATGGACAGACCTGCCATGACATGAAAAGTGAGGCTTGTGTGCAATGTGGTGCCAGGAAGTGACATCACCAATCATCTCCGGTTTTTTCGTGTTTTTTATCCTTTTTTATTTATTTTATTTATTTATTTTGGTTCAAGAGCTGAAGTCGTGCCACTAGTCAGTTTTCCCAGGTACGTGGCAGGCTGGGGCTTTGAGATATGTTTTGTGTTTACTCAGGGAAAGGAACTGCTGCCCAAGCTTAGGCATAATAATTATTATTTAGAATTATTATTTTTAAATAATAGGATGGACGAAGACACGGGGTGCTACGTGTTCGATGCGACGCCCACTTCGCCCCTCACTCTGCCGCACTCGGCCGGGCAAGTGACAGCGACCGAGGAACCAACTGGTGGTGTGCCAGAGTCAGCCTACGGCTGCTACGGGTTTCGCCCCTCATCAGTCTACCTCGGTACCGAAGACGACGACAACGAGGCTGAAGCGGCAGAAGCAGAAGAAGACGGCGGCGATGGTGACGAAGACGTGCACTTTGATCTTGCCTACCAGGTGACCGATGGCGAGCCCGAGATCGCGGACGACGACAACGACGTAGAGCGCCTCGACAGAAACTCGTACATCCTGGACTCGACCGGTACGTCGCCACGGGATCACGCCGATGACGACCGCAACGAGCCGGTCGTGGAGCAAGGCGGGGCCTACGTGCTGGACGCGGTCGGCGCCATACGCGCTAGCAAGAGCGTTCTGCGCGGCGGAGGTGGTCACAAGCAGAAGTCGAAGCAGCAGCCGCAGCCGCAGCGTGACGACCTCGTCGGCTCGTCGTCGGTGGTCTACACCAGCACGTTCGACGCCGAGAGCGAGAACGAGCGCGAGGACACGACGTCAACGTCGACCCTCCACCAGAGCGCGAGCCCTCGGGGCTCCGCCGGTAGTACCGCGACGACTCAGCCGCGCGGGAGTCAGAGGAGCAGCGGCAGCGGCAGCACCTCGGGTACCCTCTAACCTTTGGGCGCGGCGGTCATAAACTGGGCTAACACATTGAAGTGGCCGGTTAGTGAGCCCGCGTGGTGCCACGGGCCTGGGCCAGAGCGACACGGCGATGTCGCCGCGCATGACGCAGCAGGAGCGGAAGGACCTGCAGTGGAACGAAGTCTTCCAGCAGCTCCACGGCGAGATGCGGGCGCGGCACAGGGAGGGCCAGCCCTCGCTCGAGGTCTACACCAAGCTGAGCCACCACGCCCACGACTTCCTCAGCGCCGCAGGTGATGACCCCATCGCTGCATTCAGGGCCACCGCAATCACCACCACTACGTGAATGCTGACCGTCGACGCGTCGACTGACACCAACTCGCAGAGACGTACGGCAAGATCATCATCAGTGAGCGGTACCTCTCCAACGACCTGAAGACGATCAAGCCGGTGGACATGGGCGGTATGTCTCCCTCTTGTTCCTTCAGTCGACGAGGGTGATTCTCTAATATTGCTCATTCAGGCGCTGCGGGCGGCACGAAGTACATATGCAGGGGCATTCTATTCAAGTTCTCGGGTATGTGTGGGTCACTTGTGGCCTTCTACACCGCAGAGCTCTGTGCGCTGCTGGTGCTGACAGATTAGCCAGTGGACACCAAGATCCGGGGCGCGACGAAGCTGGTCTACATGTACGGCGGCAATAAGCCGTGCGACGAGAAGGCGATGAAGGCGGGAGGCCACGAGCTGAAAGGTAGCACTTGACGGCTTGATGGCCCGCAGCGGACCCGAGACTGAGCGAAATGAGTCTATTCGGACAGGGCTGGAGGGGTACTTCCACAGCGGCGTGGACGCGCTTCACTGTCCCCTCATGGTGATCATCGGTATCTACCACTATTTCACCACTCATCGGGCACGCCAATATGGGGCATAGGCTGACTCGCTTGTGACGCGTCCAGACTTCAGAGGCTACCGACTGACCGCCATGTCCACGCTGCCCATCAGCACTGACACCCTGCTTTATGGCTCCGGGTGCGCTCACGAATCATTGACCGCAGCTGTTCGGGCGAGTACTTTTTGTCGACTCTCACAACCGCCACCACAGCGATGCGGGCAAGACGGTGAAAGCGGACAACGCGCAGCTGAACGAGGCCATGGAAAAGGCGGGCGAGCACCTAAACCTGGCATCTCACTTGGTGCATACCCACCTTCTCTATGTCCTTCACTTGCTTGGGCTGACATCCGACATGGTTGGCGCGTGTCAGGTGGGTGACAAGATGATCAGCGGACCCGGCGATGTGCGTTGAGCCTGTTCCCCACACGTCCTAGCCCTGCATTGGCACTTCTCACCACTAATCCCCCCCCCCAAACGAAAGATCGAAGGCCACCTGGGACGAGACGGGCGCTTCTATGTGATCGACTACGCGCGGACATTCCCGCCCGAAGGCCCTCCCCCCAAGTACACACACTCCATGAGATGGCGCGAACTGAACTGAACTGAAGGCTGACCCTGCTTGGTGGCCACCAGTCTGGGCGGGTGGGACCGTAGGTCGGTCTTCTACGAGATGCTGCGGCCGGAGCTGGTGCAGCGATACCCGCGCCAGCTTTCCTCGGACGCCTTCTCCAACTGGCAGCTGCACGAGCCTCGCATGAAAACGTGCGCTGCGTGTGCGGCGCGTGAATGCAGCACGCCCTTTGAATGGGCTAACGTGGTTGGGTGCGCAGGCTCAATGACGAGGTGACGAAGGCGCGGCACTACCTCCACCACGTCGTCATCCCCGAGTTTGCGGAGAAGCTCAAGGACCCCCAGTTTACCGAATCCTTCTTCCCCTCCGTCTACCACCCCTCATTCATCTTTAACCAAAAGTGAGTTCCCGCCCCGGCGAGCTCGACACCGACATTGGCTGACGTTGGGCGCTGCGTGACGGTGCGTCCCGCAGGAACGACGAGAAGGACGAGACCTTGCTCTGCCATTCGATGCACAAGCACGGCATCAACATGCGCCACCTCGGCAGAATCAGGTACGTATCGTGCGATCCCTCCTCGAACTGAACTGAACTGAACCTATTCTCGCGACCGAATTGGGTTGGCCTTCGAAGGGCGTGCCTGCTGGCGGACACCTCGGTTGAACCGAGCGCTGCCGCGCTCGAGGGCACAGGCATGCAAGGCATGGGAGCTCTCGCCTTCCTAGGTAAAGTGTGCGGTGACGACTCCGCGTGGTGGCCTGAAGCGACAGGTGCTGACGCACGAGCTTTTCTTTTTCCTTTGCGTTGCGTTGCGTTCAGGTCCGCCGCCCACGCAGATCTCGCCGCTCGCCAAAATCAAAGCGCTCCTCCTGACGGAGATGGCGGCCCGCGTGATCAAGAACCTGGCCCGCAAGAAGATGAGACGCCTCTTCCGCAAGTCCAAGCTACCCTCCGGTAACTGTGTGTATGTGTGTGCGGTGGTGTGTGCACTGGTCCATGTGTGACGTTGCGTGCCGTGATGCTGACGTCAGCAACAAAATCATGCGTGTAGAGGAACCCTATCGGGGGATGATGTCGACAATCATCAATTCGATCCTGCACTCCTCTCGCAACCAGCGCTTCTGGGCGCGGAAGGTGAGGAAGCCCCTCATCAAGAAGTTTGGCGAATCTGCCCTGGGTCCGGACGAACTCGACGGCGCCACCCTCCGCACTACGATCAAGGAGGCCCAGCTCGAGCCCATTCTCATTCGCAGGTCTTGACTTCAGCGGAGTGCATTCCATCCATTCCAGCCGCGCAGTCTGACAATCAAGCCGTGGTGGCGTGGCTGGTCAGGGTGCTGGTGATGCTGGGCATATCGATCAGGGTGGCGGCTTGGACTGCGCTGCTGAACAACCCCTTCGCGCGCATGCAACCCTCCGACATCGTCCTCATCGGAGCTCGCGGTTCGATTCGACACTTCATACGCCTTTCGCTTTCCTGCTTCCCACACTCACCATCCGCGTCCATGCGTGTCGTGTCGTTCGTGGTGTGTCGTGTGTGTCGTGTGTCATGTGGGTGTTCACAACAGTCAAGTACCAATCGGTGATCGATTACAGCGAGGGCGTGGCGATGTACATGCAAGCCAAGAAGCAGCGCAGAAGAATCGTCGCGGAGCTCAGCCTCGAGTATGCCCTCACTCCGCTGGCCTTCCTCGCGGGGGTGCCTGACCTTCTGATCGTTTTTCTCTCCATTCATTCGCTCAGGGAGCACGACATGGACGCTGGCATGCTTGGGGCGTCGCCGGACGACTCGCGATTGCTCAGCTTCGCCAACGAAAAGCTGCACCTCTCGCTCTCTGTCAACACCCAACACACCGCCGGACGCGTCTACTTGGGTGCGTGTTCACCGCTTCCCTTTCACAATTCACGGCCCGCGAGAACTCACCCGGGCGCGCGCGTGTGTTGTGCGTGGGTAACTAGGATGCGCGTTGTTGGAGATGTGCAAACTGGCCAGCGGACCCGTGCAGCAGTACTTGGCGAGGTCAATCGAGACATTCGAAGAATGGTGCGTTTCTTCTTTCTTTCTTTCCGCCCTCTTCGTTCGTTCGTTCGTTCTTTTCTTCGCTTTCGTTCTCCTCTTCCGTTTAACTCGCCGGCTCACTTCGATCATGGGCCAAATAGTTTGGAGGACAACAGTGCGAAAGATGACCCGCTGCTTCGATTCAACTACGGCGAGAGTCTTTGTCTGAAGGCCGCCTGGGACTGCATGGTCTCCAAACAGAGTGTAGCCGCCCATACCGACATGACGCGCGGTACCCTCATCGACCACGGAGCCCATAGGCCTCTTGCCCCCGCTCGACAGCTGACCTCGTTTCGTCTTTCATTTCGTTTTTCGTTTTGTTTCGTTTTCGTTTTTGGTGAACTAGGCAAGCGCGTGCTGGAGGAGGCCTTGGGCTTGACCGAAACGGGCGACACGAACCGGGCGCGCGTGCTGTCCTACGCCAACACGCTCTACAAGGACTGCCTGGGGTTCTACACCCACGCCATCGTCAAGGGTCCGCGGGTCCTACCCTTGCAGGCGGCGTTCATGGAGTTCGGCGTCGAGATGACCGACCTCGTTCTGCGCGTGTTCACGAGCGCCGAGCGGAGCCACACGGAGGAGGAAAAGAACGAAAACGAAAACGAAAGTGAAGCCAAAGGCGAAAGCGACAGACCTGCCCAGCAGAAGGAGGTGCTGAACGAGAGCAAGGGCAAGGGGAGCGCGACCAGCGACTGCGATGAAGGCGAAAGCGAAGAGATGGAGGTGGCGGATGCTGGCAAGACCGCGCGCGCGGAGCAGGCGATCCTCGTCAAGGAGCGGCGCGTCCGGACCTTGACCGCGCTGCTGGGCGCCAACCTGCGGTTTGCTCAGGGAATCGCGCACCCCAGCTCCAGTTCCGCACTCTTCGCGCAGGGCCAGCAGCTGGTGCGATTAACCCCTGCACGCACGCACGACACGCCACGCACGATCTCATACACTTACGATGCATCACAGATCAGAGACGTACTGAGAGAGGAACCCACGCTGGCCGTGGATCTCCTCGCCGAATGCAGCGGCTGCCTGCGCAGGTAGGCCATGCAGCCCTGCAGCGCTTGACTTGTGGCCGAGCACACTCGCACACGCACACACTTTTTGCTCACACCCAAGCCCAGGTACAAGCGCATCCTGGCCGAGTGGGGCGTACCGCACATGCACAGGCCCGACGAGACCGAGTACCTCATCGCGAAGCTGCGCGCGGCGCACGACGCGCTTCCTACGGCCGGTACGGCGCATTTTACCCTCCCCCCCCACAAACCCCAAACG
>CACVKS010000105.1:0-26596 GCA_902749335.1 Acanthamoeba triangularis
GACTAACGAGGGGGGGACAGCTGCGAGCGCGGGTGGGCGAGGTGCCGCCCGAGCAGCTGCAGTACCTCCTGATGGCGCCGCTCAAGCGGGTGGACGCGAAGGGCCAGATGGACTTCTTCACGATCCACTTCGCCGGCTTCTGGGACTCCAAGGACGAGAAGATGGCCGAGTTCTACCCCAAGGTCATGCTCAATGCCGGCTGGCTCAACCCACCCCTACAACAATAATTACTCTTTTATTTTGCATTTGTTATGAAATGAGATAATCATTTTTTGTTTTTTTAAAGATATATATATTTGTATTTCATTGTCACATCACCACAATTAATTGTCTGCTCACCACTTGGAGTAGCGGTTGCGGGAGCGGAAGCGGAAGGGAATGTTGGCCGCCAGCAAGCCTGTGAGCACAAAGGTCAGCACATAGAGGAGGTGAGGAGTTGCAGCGGTGGAAATGGCGCCTACCTATGGCGAGGGCAAAGCTGTTCGAGGTCATGGTGTAGATCAACGTGAGTCCGCCCATGAAGTCGCCGGCAGCAACCTCCCGCATTCCTGCGAACGATCATCGGCACAGTCAGCGGGAGCCTGTGAGTGCAAGGCCCAAAGATTGTGGCGTACCGCGAAGGCCGATGCCACCGGTGCGGACAACGAATAGGGCCTGCAGGGTGAGCGCGTAGGCCGGGTGCCCTGTGAACCGGCTGTACAGGTTACCTACGACGATGATCATGTTATGATCAGCCACAAAGAACCATTGGCGCTGAGGGAGAGGGTACTCACCCATTATGCCGACGCTGAAGGCACTGATAGCGGTGGCGTTGTCGTCGCTGAACTCGAAATATTCTAGGCTGACCACCTTGACGAAGTAGGACACGATGGCCATTATGAACTGAGGCGGGTACTGGACCGGATGCGACTGGTGTGTGGTGTGGGGTGTGAGAATACTGGTGGGCAACAGAAAGGGAAAGCTGTGAGACAGGCCGTGTACCCTGAGCAGACCGGAGAAGCCGAGAGAAGCGATCGGCAGAAGGATGGACCTCTCCCACAGTCCCACATCGTGGCACACGTTGGGAATCGCCCCCGGCCACGCCTTTGCCAGCACCGTCTCGCCAATTGAAATCCCTGTACCACCCACATTTAGCTCCGAGCGGTGCGATAGAGGCATGGTTGTTGGTACCCAGGCCCAGCTGAATGAGTGCAAAGTAGCTCAAGACCAGCCGCGCTGCGCCCGTGGTGACGTTGAGCGCGGCCAACTCTTGCATTGCTACCGTTATCGCAATGCCCGGGAGCGGCCACACCAACGCTGATCGGAATCACTACAACGATCAGTCCCATGATGGAGGAGAAGACTAGACTAGAGACCAAGGTACCGGCAATGAGGTCGCCCTGGTAGCACAGGCCACCGTGGAGCGAGGCCAAGACGGAGCCGAAGAAGGAGATCACAATGGCGGCGGTGAAATCCGAAAAGCCCCTCGTCCCCATCCTCCTGCCGCACAAGTACGCCACAATGCTCACCATCGTGCCTATGCCGCAACATGTTCGTCATATATGAATGTTAACTCAAACAACATCTTGTCTGTCACATAATCAAGTAGGGCGTGTGGTCCTTACCCAGGAGCAGCGAGAGCCAGATATCGGCCCAGCCGCCTCCATAGAACACCGTGATGCAGGAGGCCGAGGTCAGGGCGTAACTGGCGACGGTCGCCAACGGATGGTACCGCGGCGGGGCGCTCTCGATCTTCCCCAACGCATCGATCGCCTGCCCCAAACTTATCTTGCCTATAAACACCAACATGGTCAGGCATGTGTGGTGAGTGGTGGTGCGAGAAGGGTACCGGTGGAGAGGCGCAGGCGGAGGAGACCCAGGTAGAGCATCATCTCGCAGTTCCGCACGGCCGCGGTATGGATGATGTGGGTCTGCGTCGATGCGAGCTCGTTGGTGGTGGATGTGAACGGCTTTCTCTGGGCCGGCCTGGCCGACTTGGCCAGGCCTCTAGTGCTCGCCACCCACCGGTGCGATGACACCCAGGCCGACCGGTTGCCCTTTTGCTTTCGCTTTCGCTTTGGCCACCACGACCGCCCACTCGAGGCTTCTTCAAATTCCTCGTCACCGGCACCACCACCATCATCGAGCTCCATGGCCAGCAGGGGTGCGGCCAGAGGCTGTGGGTGGCGGTGGTCGGTTGGAGGCGACGGCGGAGCTGGTGCAACATGTGAAGTAGATGATGGAGATGGAGAGGAGGGGGCGAACTGGGGGAAGGAGGCGATGATGGTCGAGTGCAACACAAGGAACGAGGCCTCGATACCGAGCGATTTGGCCAAGGTGGTGCACATGTCGGTCACCTTGTGGGTGGCCATGTCCGTGTTGGCCAGGGCGCGGGCGAACCTGAGAACGAACTCCTTGCCCTGGGTCACGCTGTAGCCCTCCTCCTCCATGTCGTCCGGCTCCAGCCGCGCGTAGCGGTCGTCGCTGTCGCCACCGTAGCTGGAGGTGCCACCGGTGACGTAGTCGGGCAGGGTGAAGAGGGTCCAGATCCAAACTACGGCGGCCTGAAGGGCTGCTCGCAGCCTGCTGCGGAGACTGGGCTTGTCGTACAACAAGACATCGTCCTCGTCTCCTCCACGATGAAGATGGCTCTCGGATGGACCTGGTTCCGGCCCCGAAATACATGAAGGCGCTCCACCAACGTTGTTGATGAAGACAGAGGGCGAGGACTCTGGATCAAGCACGGCGCCCTTCATTCTTCTCAGCCTGCTGACGTGAATACTGCACCGAGCGAACGTGGTGTCGGCCAGTTGTGCCTCTTCACTGAAAGCACAAGCCGGAAGACAGTGCCACAAATGATAGTCTCCCATTGGCTCGACAGAGCTTTTAATGTGGTTCGGTGGGATTTATCAAGGGCAACTCCGAATTTTGATTTCCTAAAAAAGCGCCGTGTCAGTTGGTGTAAGAACGAAGCGGTGGCGCTTGGGGTAAGGAGGGTGTGTTGTTAGTGGAGGGCGGGCCAGATCTCGTAGCTCACGTAGAGCACCAGGGTGACGCTCACGAGGCCTCCCGTGAGCCAGCCGGCGTGCTTGTCGCCGATGGTCCCGCGCGTTCGAAGCCAGAGGCACAGCTGCGAGAGAGACAGGTTGAAGAAGACGACGAGGGGCGCGGCGATCTCCCATCCGGGGCTCTCGCCGAGTAGGGCGAGCTTCACGGTGAAGGGGAACAGCGCGGCGGCCGCGCAGTGGATTATGGTCAGGTCGTACATGGCGCGCGAGAGTCGCTCGGTCCTGGCCGCGACGAAGTTCTGCAGGCACCAATGCACCCCGAGCACCGCAAACGACACGAAATGGCCAGCGACAGCTCGCCACTCTTCCTTCAGGAACTGTTTTTTTTTCCTCAACCAAAGCATGTCAGTCACCACCTCACCGACTAACGACCAACGACACGACACGCGCCACCGCACGCTCACGCTCACGCACACGCACACGATCGCGCATGAACGGGCGAGGAAACGCACGGCAAGAGCGATGGACTCTCGAGCATCAACGCCAGTGGGGTATCTGATCTCGATGAGGAACAGGGTGACGGCCACGGCGTAGACGCCGTCGGTGAAGACATCGATGCGCTCCTTGGGGAAGCCGCCCGGGAGGAGTGCGGTGAAGTTGGCTTCGGTGCGCGTGGCCCGGTGCGTGCCCAGCAGCACGGCCAGCACGCCGTACATGACGTAGGACTGGTAGTCCGAGCTGATGAACGAGCTCACGATCAGCATCGCGACCAGCGTGGCGATGGTGCACACAAAGAACGCGATTTCCGAGTTGACGGCCGACTTGCGGGCCACCTTCTGGCGAATGTCGGTCACGCGCAGGCAGTAGAGGAAGAGGAGGAAGCACGAGGCGTAGATGGCGATGAAGGTGCCGCCGAAGAAGTAGACGGCCGAGCTGTCGATGTAGGCCTCGAGCAGGCTCTGCACGGCAAAGGCAAAGAGCGAAAGCGACGCGAGAAAGAGGAGCCCGAGGGCGTGGAGCACTGGGTCGGTGGCGTGGTGGTCGCCGAACCAGTTGAAGGCAAGGTAGGTGTTGGTCATCACGAGTGACATGAAGCTGAAGCCCAGCACCACCGAGAACAGCAGGAAGGCGATGGTCACGATGTGCTCCTCCTTGGGCTCGCTCAGGATCTCCATGAGCGGCAGGATTGTCAGTGTGACCACGATGCTGGCCAGCGCGTCTGCACCCAACCCACCTCCAGCCCGTTACCACCAAGCCAGAAAAAGAACGAAGAAGAAAACGAAAACGAAAAATGAAGGAGGAAAAAACGATGAACGGTGGGGGTGGGTACCTATCCACATCTCTAGCCGGGTGACTTTGCGCTCGTGATGATGTGTCGGTGGAAGCGGCTCAAGTTGGCCCAGCTCGGCGGAGTCGACCTCTTGAACGGACTTGTGTGCCACCCCATTGCTCAACAGGAGGGCGCTCGACTCGTTGTTGTGGCTCGCCCGCTCCATACTCTTAATGCCCCACTTACCCCACTGGCACATATATTGGCTGTGAAACTCCGGTGGGGAAAGGCGTCCCAGCTTTCACGGCCACAAGGAGGCAGACATGGGCAAGGAAGGGCTGTGGCTCGGCTGAGCCCAGGCCTGGAACCAGGTTGGGTGAGTTGCCCCAACCAGGGCTGTGTGCCCCAAAGTGTAATTTGCGCCAACACAACTTTGTGGGCCAACGCGGCCAAAAGTTAAAGATGGAGGGAACGTGTGCTGGCTGCAAGGAGGGGTTCAAGCCCGGCGACCAGGTGCTGAGCGCGCTCAACCAGAAGTGGCACCCTCAGCACTTTACCTGCTCCTGTAAGGACCCTCGCTAGTTCATTCTGTTAAGGGCATAGGATTGGCATCTGTTGCACCATGCTGGGGGGGGTTACACCCTCAAGGAGGAGTTTAGATTAGATGAAGGGGCGTTTGGACGAGGGAAAGTGGAATGGGAGATTGATGATTCTTCTGCTCCAGCGTGCAAGCAGCAGATCACCGGCGGGTTCGCCACCGACTCAGACGGCAAGGGTGCGCTACACCTCTCTTTCTCCATCTTTTTTGCCTTTCTTCAGGTGTCTCACATTTTGCCTTCTCTCTGTGGGGTGATGAGGTCAGCCTACTGCCCGGCGCATGTGCCCAAGGCGGAGCAGCGCGTCTGCGGCGGATGTGGGAAGCCCATCACCACCGTGGCGGCCTATTGCTTGAGGTTCGCCTGAGCACTTTACCATCATCTTTGCTCGATTTCTGTCGTCCTTCTCACACCATCGCACACGCGACACGACACGACACGACACACGACACGCACAGGAAGCACTGGCATCCGGAGTGCGTGATCTGTGCGGTGTGCAACAAGCAGATCTCGAACGCTCGACCTCGAGAGAAGAACGGCAAGCCCGTGTGCCCCACATGCGCGGTGGGCGCTGTGCAGAGCGTCGTCAACGCGCGGGTGCGAGGTGAAGACGTATGACGCGTGTGCGCGCCGCACACGCACACATAGCACACGACGGCACACACGTGACACCCAACAACGACAACCACATGCCAACGTGTAGCCGCATGTAAATCTGATGCCAACACTCACACACGAATAAGAACAAAGCGACAATTCGCCTCACTCAGTGGCCTGCAAGAGTGTGAAAAGATTGCAGATTGCAGTCGTGTATTGTGGGCGGGTTTGGGGTGTGCCTCTACAAACCGAGTGGCGTCTGTGCTCAGTGGTGCGGCGGCTTGTATCCGTCAACTACACACCACACACACACACACACACGAGCGAGAGGGGGAAAGAGTCAGCAACGAAAAGTTCGGCACAGGGTAAACGAAAGGGAAAGAGAGGAGCAGCGAGAAACCAGTATAGGAAGATTAAGGAAGAAGCTGAATATAGATGTCTAACCCATCATGTTCCTCGTCGCTGGTGGCAGCTTCAGCCTGATGCCTTCCAGCTCGGGAGAGATGATGATCTGGCACCCGAGACGAGACCTGATAAGTCGAAGGCAACGATCTATCGTTAGCTTTCGAGAGGACACCTCTGCGCCACCCATTCACCGGACACGCACACCGCCAGTGTGGGAACGTACGTTTCCGTGAGACCAAAGGCGAGGTCAAGCATGTCCTCCTCCTCTTCGACGGGCGCTGGCAGCTTGTCGTAGTACTCCTTGTCCAGGATGACATGGCACGTACTGCAGGCAAGCGAGGCCTCGCAAGCTATATTGGTGTTTTTAATATTTCAAACAAAGTGGTGAGTCACACCCAATGCGCACGCGCACGCACACAGCACACGACACGACCAACGACACGACACGACACGCAACACGCGCGTATAATTGACACGACACGACACATACACCATAAGACAGGACACAAATGCAGCGAAGGACGGGACGACGGACCTCCTTCAAGGTCTATCTTGTTATCGTGGGCGATCTCGAGAACAGACTTGCCGACCGGAGCCTCGAGAGGGATCTCTGTGCCGTCCTTATCGATGAACGTAACGTGTACGCTGCCCCACACACCGAGGTGACCCACAACACCAACAACGTTTACCCACCAGCGGACGTAAGTCACCGTAACATCAACATCAACATCAACCAAACCGCGCAAAAGGTGTGAGTGGAGCCACTGCCCCATTGCACGTGATGCAGAGGAGATGCGTACGTCTTCTTCGAGGCAGCATCTGGAATGATTATTTAAAATTGAATTGAAATTTAGATTATTAGATTCTGAAAAACAGACTCGTGCGTTGAATGGGGAGGCTGCTGAAGAAGGGAATACCATACCAGCAGAGTAGAGGCGAGCGGATCGGAGCGTCGATGCAAAGGAGTACGTCGCTGGCCGAGTTTCCCAAGCGAAAGGTACCACAGGAGATTGCTGGCCAGCGAATCGTCGACCGCCCGTGACGAGTGTTGTGGTGCGCTTCATCATCGTCCTCTATCCTCCGCTTCAAATTCGAAGAATAAAGTCCCCTATTTCTCTGTCTTCCTCCCTTCAAACAGAAATAAAAATAAAAAACAATACATCGATGTTGGTTGGGTAAGTAGGCTTTACTTTGTTGAACTATCTACACAAACGGCTTGTCGTATCACTGACTCGCGTCGCTCTCCTGCCATTCGAAGTGAGTTGCATTCAATGGCCAAATCACTGTTGCAAATTGCAGTATCATACAAAACAAAGGCCTTGCATCAACACTTGGGCTCATGGGAACTGGAGGCACCTTTCCCTGTGGCTCTGGCTTCTTGAAGTACTTGTAGAGAGCCGACATCGAAAATGCGAACAGGAGCGCAAACGAGATGCCGCTCCACGCGTAGTTGGTGAGCCGCATGAAGCTGGCCACGTTGCGCGCCTCGGCAGAGTTCTTGGCGTAGAGCAGCTTGCGAGCTTGCTCCAGATGCTGCTGCGTGCTCATCGACGAAGATGGGCCGTGCTGGGTCTTGCCAGCTGCCTCCATCTTCTTTCGCAACTCTTCGAACGGGTTCTTGCCCTCTCCACCGCCATGCCCACCCGCGCCAGTGCCGCTCGCTTGCTGCCCGCCACTGCCACTGCCTTCCATCTTCTCACTGTGCTAAGCTGTTGTGTTCGCTGGCAGGCGGCGCTCACCATTTCCTCTTTCGTGCGAAATTCAGGCTGAAAGACAGAGCTCTCGCTACAAAGCCTAATGTCTCCGCAAGAACGTGTGGTTGGGTGGTACACGAAGCTTTATAGCAATGTTCGACAGCTAGCAGCGTGCACTAGTGCTTGACAGAAGCAAGACAACGCACAAGAGCACAGGCGTATGCTCCCTCGTAGCCGCACGGCTGATGGGTTGGGGTGGGGTCGGATGCTCCATACTGAGTGCAGTACTACGCAGTTATAGGTAGTAGGACGGACCAATCCACGGGCGAATGTACGATGGGCGTTCTTCGCCTCCACGAAGTGGACGATGCTCAAAAGGTCGTGAAGTGGCTGAGCTCCGCCTGTTTCTTCAGCACGATCTCCTCGACCTGGTCAAAGGCGCCAAGAGTGTGCAGGGTAAGGTCAGTGTCCCCCACAGACCAGTGGAAGAGGCGTGTGGCTTCATTGATACCTGGAGCATGTGCAGCTGCTGGGAGATCTTGTGGTGGAGGTTCTTGAGCACCTCGGCCTCGTGCTCAAGGTCGCGGAGTACCTCCTCGGGGCGGCGAGACAGCTTGGCCAGGTTCTGTGCTTGCATTTGTGCCCTGGCCTGCGCTTCCATCTGCCGCCTGCGCAGGGGACAACCAAGGGTCACGCTGAGTCACAGGCAGAGCATCTCGGACGTCTTAGGGGGCAGTGTACGCTTGCGGTGCATCCAGCTCCATATGAGTCTCTTCTTCTTCGTCGTCGTCATCTGCGAGAACATGAAGGTGTGGATTAGGACGCTGGAGAGAGGTGCAGGCAGTGATTGGTTACCTTCGCGGGGTAGAATCAGCATGCTCTCGTCGATTTGGTTCATCTCCGTCGTTCGCCTGCCTCGATAGACCTTTCTTTGGGCGAGAGGAGCAGGCCCACCTGTGCCGCCATTCCCTTCGCTTCCTTCCATCTTGATCAATAAAATCACTAACTTTTCCAAACCTTTTTCCGTTCAATTTTCCTAGTGGTTTTGATTGATCTTGGATCTTGGGCATTGATCTGGAAGTGGCTAGCGAAGTTGACGTCGCCGCTGCGCATCTTTCTCAAGATAGGAAGTGATTACAAGATCTAGAAAGTTACAAGTTGCCTGCTACAGCACAAGATGGCAAAGGTGATTTTGGCGACGGCGAGCTACGACCACACGATTCGATTCTGGGAGGCACCGACGAGCATGCCTACTCGCACCATCCAATACCCTGACTCGCAGGTCAATCGAATTGCCATCACGCCTGACAAATGCCTTCTCGCCGCTGCTGGAAATCCTCACGTCCGATTTTTTGACATCAATTCCAATAACCAAAGCGCAGTACGGCTCCTTTCCAATGCTCTCCTTCTCATGCAAATCTTGTGCCTCACCTTCTCACTCGCCTTGATGAAAATCGCCACAGGTGATGAGCTTTGATGGCCACACGACGAACGTGACGAGTCTTGGCTTTCAGAGGGAGGGCAAGTGGATGTACACCGGCTCAGAGGACGGCACCGTCAAGATCTGGGATCTTAGGTTCGCTGCCGCCCCTCGCTCTTGTTGTTGATCTTCTCGCTCAAGCGCCTCTTGACTCAACGCTCATGTTCGGACCGAATCGCACGCGCGCAGGGCGTCGGGCTGTCAGAGGGACTACGACTGCGGTGCGGCCGTGAACAGTGTCGCACTCCACCCCAACCAGGCCGAGCTCATCTGCGGCCTTCAGAACGGTAACATCCGTGTGTGGGACCTGGCCGAGAACAAGTGTACAGAATACGTACGCACACAACATCGCACGAACTCTTGTCGTCTTGTCGTCTTGGCGGATGACTTATCACGTGAACGATCATCACCCAGGCGCCCGAACCTGAGGTGGCTGTGCGCTCCATTCATGTGTCGCCCGACGGCTCGCAGGTGGTGGCTGCCAACAACAAGGGCCGATGCTACGTGTGGAAGCTTGCGCCTGACTCCAAGTTCGAACCGCTTACTCACATTGACGCGCACAAGTCCTACATCTTGAAGGTCCTCTACTCGCCCGACGCCAAGTACGCACGCATCGTCACCCTTTCATCACTTGCATCGCACCCGCTTACCGTAATCTGTATTTCCTCTTCTTCAGGATATTGGCGACGTGCTCGGCAGACAAGACCGTCAAGCTGTGGAGCACGAAGGACTACAAGTTGCTCAAGACCCTTCAGGTAAAGCCTTTCCACCAAGGTTAGCGTTAGGAGTGAGTGAGGGATTGAACGTTTACGCTCTTGATTTCCCCAGGGCCACGGACGCTGGGTGTGGGATTGCGTGTTCTCCACCGACTCTGCCTACCTCGTTACTGGTACCGGCAACCATCAACTATTCCTTTACTCCTTTTCTTGCTGAGCGCTGATGTCGCTCTCTGTCCGTCCAGCGTCTTCGGATAACGAGGCGTGGTTGTGGGAGCTGTCTGCGGGCGAGACGATTCGCCGCTACCGTGGCCACCACAAGGCCGTCTCCTGCGTTGCTCTCTCCGACAACTAAGCACTTCTACCATCTCGCCCTCGTCAGTTCTTCTCTCTCTCTCTCTCTTTCTTCCACCCTTCTTTATGTACGTGTACACATCACCGCCTTTGTATGAATCCACCCAAACTTTGCATTTGTTACGCCGTCTCAATGGATCTTGTCAGGCATTTACCCGCGGGTAAATGTACGGATACATTGCAACACATGTGCTCATCGAGGAGTACAAGCACATTTATTGGGCAGCTCGCAGATGACACGTGATCATCAAGCCCCTAATATCCCTTTCTCTTTTCCGGTTGGGGGGGTCTAACCGCGCAGACGGTCGGCCCACAGAGCAAGGGCCAGGAGTTGACGCTCGATCTCGGCCTTGGTGGGCTCGTGGATGAGGTCGCCGTTGGCGTCGAAGGAGCCCGGCACGAAGGCATTGAGCATCACCTCCGGTCGCACCAGCACCGGCATGCCCACGCCCACCAACACCTGCCTCAGGTGGTACTGCGACCTGCTCGACCCTGCTTGACCCGGATTTGCGACCGTTGTTAGTTGTTGACCACGAGCTTCAGTGGTGCGATGCCGCAGGCGTACCCGATACTCCGCCAGCGCCCATGATGGCTGCGGGCTTGCCAGCGAGGGGCATGTGGCCGTCCCAGTTCCTCGAGGCCCAGTCGATGGCGTTCTTGAGCACGCCCGTGAAGCTGTAGTTGTACTCAGGCGAGGCGATGAGCAGCGCGTCGGCCTCGTCGATGGCGCGCCGGAAGCGGAGCACCGACTCGGGCTTGGTCTGCGCCTCCACGTCGCCGTCGTAGAGCGGGATATCCTTCATCCCGTCATAGATCTTAAAGTCGAAGCTGTAGTCGACGACGGGCGAAGCGGGCGAGGTGGTGGCGGCCGTGGGGTTCGAATTGAGGCGAGCGGCCGACGCGGCAGCCGACCGAAGCAGACCCGAGTTGACCGAGGCCTGGCGCAAGCTGCCCGAAATGCCCAACACCTTCAGCGTCTTCCTGGTGGCCATGTTTCTTGGGTATTGAGGGTTGTGTAGTGTTGAGTGCTCGGTTGGTTAGCGAAGTAGCAATGCCGGGCCTCGCCCGCACTTATTTCTACCGCGGGAAGCGACAGACGGAGCCCAAGCTTTCCCGTAGGTGAAGAAGAAGATGTTGCACGTCATTTCAGGTGACAAGTTATCACGTGAATGGCGGGCTTGAAATTTCTCGCCCGAGGAATTCCCGGCACGAGAGGTTTTCCCGCCAAAAAAAGGGCGCGAAAAACGAGGTTGATTTTATTTCATCTTATTTTAATTTCGTCCAGGGTTGAATGGAAACGCCTCGGCCGAGGCGGGTAGCCAGGCGCACGCGACAGCCGGCCCGCTCCACTTCGTCCAACACGGACACAGACGCTTCGGGGCCGCCCAGAGATGGATCGTCAAGCTCTCAAAATTCGCCCACAAATTTCCCATCTGCAACGACCGATGGAGGGGCACAGATGGAACTGAATCGAATGCCCAGCGAAGAGGAGGCGGGAACGATAGAGGCACTGCCGCCGACAATGCCGAAAGCGGTCGAGGAGAGTCAGGTGGTCGAGGAGAGTGGGCAGGAAATGGAACAGAGCGAGGCGGAAGAAGACAGAAGTGAGAACGAGTATGTGCCCGACGAAGCAACGAAAGTGCGCATCAAGAGGTCTCACGCGGAACTGCTGGCAGACAAAAAGAAGTTCATTACGCGACATGACAGACTGAACGTGAAAAAGGGCATGATGGCGCTGGATGGACTTGTGAGGAGCCGGGCGCAGCGCAACAGACGAATGGTTGAGGAGCAGCTCAAGGAGCGAACGGAAGGCAAGATGTCTGGCATCACCCTCTCGCTGCCAAGGACGTTCTCTTACATGCAGGTAGCGGCCAAGGACCAAGCCAACACCGTAAAAAAGCTCCGCTCTTACGCGGGCACGACCGACCAGACCCTCCGCCAGCCGAGCCTGAAGGAAGCCAGTACGTGGGCACCCAGCCTCCCAGCTGAGATGCAAATCGAAGCTAACCAGCGTTTTCCATCCCCTGTGTAGCCTTCATGATGGATTTCATGATGGACGATGGCTCAGCAAAGGAGCGTGAGCGGCTGAGCCGAGAACACATCGCCAAGATCAGCGCCAAGATCGAGGCACGCATCGCCCGCACGCAGGCGCAATGTTCACCACTGACACTGATCCTTGTGCGTTCACAGAACATCCTGTTTTCTGTTGACTCCAGCTTATTGGACACCATTGGCGAGTTCGTGGCCGCGAGTGGGCGTCGTAGTACTCTGGCTGGCCAACACGCTGGCATGGGTGGTGACGACGAGCTCGATCTCCTGCTCGAGCAGTTGGCCAAGCCTGCCAAACTCGAAATACCCACTGCCTTGCTGTTCGTGGGAGGTGCGCCCGCCACGTTCCCACTTTTGCGGTACTCTGTGGTGGCTGACACTCGCCCTTCCCAGTGAATGTGCCCGACCACGACCGCATGTTCGCTCAGCTTGCACAGTCGCTGCGATCCGGCGGACAGAGAGTGGCCAGCCTCCGATCGAAGGACTGCAAGATGATGCTCAAGCCGATCATCAAGTCCCTAGTTGTCCAGTTCATCGGCTCCAACCCAGCCTTCTCGGTGAAGGAAGGAAAGGTATGCTCAACTCCACTTGTGGGTGTATGCAGTGCTGTAAAAGGCACCGACCTTCTTTGCGCTTTGCGCGCAGGCATCGATGCGCGCCCTCCAGTACTGGTACAAGACCAAGGGATGGCAGTACGTCAATTCCGCGACCGAGTCGGCTTCGCTTGAGCCCATTGGTGAGAGGTAAGGGCCGCTTTGTACTCGTGTTCACCCTTGTACACTGAGCATAACACTCGCCATTGTTCGTTCCCTCTAGTATGGAGGTGGAGGGTACGAAGGACGATGACTGTGAACCTCCGCTAGTTGTCGTGATCGAGGACTTCGAGGCATTCGATGCGGACGTGCTTAAGGAGCTTATCTCCATACTCAGGTTCTCCACTCCCTGGTAGTTGTCGTAATCCATTCGATCACTTGTTTGATGCCCGCCAAACTCGCACAACTGCAGTTACTACCAGGCCGACATACCCTTTGTGCTGGTGTTGGGACTGGCGACATCGGCCGATGCCTTGCACAGGTACTGCGCCTATGTGCGCCATGCAGGATCGCGGCGACAACTGACCTTGTGCCTTGTTGATGCCTCCTTCTTAGAATGTTGCCTCGATCCGTGTCTGGCCGCCTCGCCACCCGCAAATTTACGTTCCACTCATCATCAGAGTCGTTCGAGGAGATATTCAAGGAGGTGCGTGCGATCCGCTCCCTTGAGCGCCCCAGAGCTCTGATAGCTAAGCCTTGTTTGTCCCCCCCCCCATCAGGTTATCATGCACAACGACATGGGGGTGCAGTTTGGCTACAAGACGGTGGAATGGGTACTGGACAGCTTTTACAGCTTGCACCTGTCGATACAGAGCCTACAGCGCGAGTTGACGGTATGGGCGCCCGGCCTTACCCTCACCTTTGATGCGACTGCCCGTGTGCATCTTCGTGTGGTCTTATCGGGTGTCTTTTGTACAGCTCGCCATCATTGAACACTTCTGGCGGAACCACCTGGCCTTCCTGTGTCGGAGTCTACACGATGATGACTTCTTCGATTCGGTCGGCGAGCGCCTGAGCACCGTGCATCTCGACCACATCCAAAGAACAAAGTCTGTCGCAAAGTGCGTCGCTATTCACGCCATTCAACCATGGTATACCGTTATCATCTTCAACTACTAACCTAAAACATTGAATCCAGAGAGCTGCGCTTGATCAAGCAGACTGACGCCGGGCCTTCGCCGGATATGATCCAAAGGATCAAGGCCCTCAAAGCGAGGCGGCGAGCGCTGCAAGCCAAACAGTCTGCGGCTGCAGTCGACAACACCGAACAAACCTCCTCCGGCACGGCGATGGACGTCGCGGATGACTCGAAGCAGACAAGCTCAGAGGAGCAATCATCGGCCGAAGAAAACTCCACCGCGCCAGGGGCCGAACAGCCCATAAAGAAAGAAAACGAAGACGAAGACGAAGGAGGAGAAGCGGAGATGGACGTGGAGGTGGCGGTGAACGAAGGGGACGCAAAAGACGAGGTTGAGAGCTACAACATCGACGAGATCACTGAATGGGAGCTGCTGGAAATCGACCCGGACTACCTGCGCGTCAAGACTGCGGTGTGGTTGGACGACATTCGGCGGCTTCACCGGTACGAGGGCCTCGCCCACTTCCCTGACCTTAAGGTCTCGCGCGGCGCTAACGTCTCACTCCCGCTGGTCCCTGTACCCAACGCAGGAATTCGCACGTGATGCGAGAATGCGCGGTCGCTTTGGTGACGCTCGAGGTGCGCACGCCTTTGCGTCGATGGAGTGATCACCGTTTGTGTGACCAAACATTGACGCTCGTCCCTGTCGTGTTCTCCTGATGCACAGGGCCGGTCGGCCGACGACATCACCCGCAAGGAGATCTTTCGTCACTGCCTGCCCACGCCCGACTTCTTTCGCATGCTGGTACACCTAAACTTCCGCAGGAGTGTGGTCCTTACCTGGAGCAAGCCTCATCTCATCGACTTTCGTCCGAATCGCTTAGTCGGGCCACGCACCGGCGTTGCGGTTCGACAAGTTCTCCTTGCCCGTGCGCAGCGCCTTCGTAAACTCTCGTCTCTTTCTGTCCGCCGTGCATGCGATCAAGTGCGTGCCCTCCCCCTTCGTCGTCCTGGCTCTCTCTGCCTTGATCCCATTTATTCACTTCAAACAACTACGTTGTACTGTCACAGGAGCGCTGTGGCGGAGTTGGCGCCGCTGGTGCAGCTCCTGCGCGATTTCCACGCCATTCTCTCTGTCGCAGATGACTTCCAACCGTTCGACTACGACACGGCCGAGGAGTCAAGCATCGCTGCTGGTATGCCGGGCAACGAGGCGCCGCCGGTGCGACGTGCCTGCCGGAGCCCGGAACAGACCAAGCAGCTGCTGCTGACCGATATCGAGCGACTGCGCGAACGTCTGCAGGCGCGCGTTGACGCCTTGGCCAGACAAACCAAGTACGCACCTGTGTGCTGTGTCGTGTGCGAGTGTGCCTGACTCACCTCTCTTCTGCATCGTGCAGCGACGAGAACGCCACGCCATCGGCCTCTGCCAATTCCACGCCGCTGCGGCGTTCCTCGAACTATGTGCCCCCTCAGTCGCAGGCCTCGCCCTACACGCCGCGAACGCACGTCCTGCGGAAGGGGACCTCGTCGAAGCGCATCGCTGCCTGGATGGAGAGCTGGACCGACGACATCGAGCAGCAGCTCAAGCAGGATCTGCAGGCCTTCCTCATCCGATTTTTCTCGTACTTGACACACTCGCTTGGCTTGGTTTGTTGCGTGTGGTGTGTGCGTGCGTGCGTGTGTGCGTGCGTGTGTGGCTGACTCACTCTCCCTCTTATCAGGTCTCAGCTGCCTGCGTACTGTGTGTTCCCACTGCACGAGGTCTTCTACTACAACGCAACGGATAGACTCGACGAGGTACGTGTCCGCTCTGCTCTGCCAAGCCTGCAACGCGGCCTAACCTGTGTCGTGTCCATCACAGTGCTTCAATGCCGCTCCGTTGACGACGGTCAAGCAAGCGCTGAGCCAGCCGGAGGGATATCTGGGATTCTCCAGCTTGTCCTGGCCCGCGGAGCACATCGACACCGCCATCGCGTTCGAGCTCTACAAGGGCCAGGGTAAAGTCATCAACCTCAAGGACTGGTTCGACGCCTTCTGCGAGCGCATGAAGCCCGACGTACGTCCCTTCGGCATCGCGTGGTCGTGACGCGTGTACGATGGCTGATTTCGGGTTGATCGGCAGATGTTCGAGATGGTGCCGGAGCAGAGCGAGGACGAGAAACCGGCCAAGCGACGAAAGACCGCGTCGGCGGCAGCCTCCGCGAAGAAGAAGTCCGCTGCCACCCCGCGGCGACAGGTAGCCGGAAGGAGAGGCGCCGGCAAGGCGGCCAAGAAGGAAGCTCCGGCGACGGACAACGACAGCGAAGACGAGACCGTGGACGTGGACAACACCGGAAGCGAGAGCGAGAGCAAGGCCAAGAAAGGCAGCAGCGGCAGCGGTAGCAGGAAGAAGAAGACGAAGATGGTCGTCAGCGTGCGACCCGACGTGCCGGCCGACCAGCAGGCCGAGCTTCTGGCCCGCTTCCTCACGGCCATCGGCGAGCTGCAGATGCTGGGCTTCATGTGTCCCCCGCCGGCCGCCCGGCGCAAGGAGGTCCTCATGAAGATGGCCCTCGGTGGCCGCACCGCGTAGGTAACAAGGACTTCAGCCCTTCTTTTGTACCCACCCGCCTGTCTCAGAGGGCGTGTGTGCGGTATTTTTGGCGGTAGTATGGCATCTTATGTGGCGGCTAGCTGCGGATCATTGCGCCAACCAGTCCGAGCACGACGAAGATGAAGACGGACCTTGAGGAAGAGGAGTTGTTCAGTCGAGGAGCCCTGGCGACCTATCGGAGCTAAAACTGTTCATGCGGGAGGAGGCCACTTGAGCAACGGCCGACACACAAAAAGGCGGAGACTCCAACATCAACTCCAACATCAACCGACAACCACCAACCTGCAGCTGAAACACCACCACCATCATGTACGTCGGATCAAGCGGAGTTGTTCAGGTGGTTCTGGGGTGCGTGCTGGTCGCGGTCGTGCTCCTGGCCCACGGCACCAACGGACAGACGGCCCTGGGCAGCTGGAAGACTGGGCGAAGTACCTTCTATACCGACATCGACGCCGGCAACTGCGGCTTCGGCACCCTCTCCTCCACTCAGTTCCCCTATCGCTACATTGCCGGTACTGCAGGACCCACTTCCTCTTTATACCTATGATAGTCATGCGCTGACGTCATCCCTTGAATATGTTGTATATATGGGCAGCGGCCAACACGGCCTTCTACGCCAACTCGGCGGCTTGCGGCCAGTGCTTCGAGGTCAAGTGCACCGGGTCGGCCGACCTGGCCAACGCGTGCGTCAACGGCAGCGTGATCGTGGAGGTCACCGACCAGTGCCCGTGCGCCGGCAACACCCAGTGGTGCTGTGGCGACGCGGTCCACTTTGACCTGAGCGCTGGTGCCTTCGCCAAGATCGCCAAGACCGCCGCGGGCGTGGTCACCACCCAGTACCGGCCTGTGACCTGCCCGGTGCAGGGCAAGCTGCAGGTCAAGATCAAGGACGGGTCGAACCCGTGGTGGTTCGCCCTGCTGGCCACCAACGTGGGCGGCTCCGGCGCCGTGACCAAGGTCGAGGTGCGGAGCAGCGGCACGACTGGCTCGTGGCTCGTGGCGACGAGGCAGGACTACAACTACTGGCTGGTGACGTCGGGCTCGGGCCTCCAGTTCCCGCTGGGCGTGCGCGTGTGGCAGGGCTCGGTCAAGAACGTGACGGGCACCATCACGTCCATGTCGGCCGGCGCCACCTTCACCCTCTCCTCCAACTTTGCCTAAACTGAGCCATGGTCAGGTTGTTTAACGTACAACACCCTTCATTAATTGTAAAATAAAATTTGAATATTTGGCATTCCCCAGTCGACAGTAAATGGTTGGTGTGCGACGCACTGGCGACGGTTCGGTGTGCGATGGGCTCCGCGCCCGGGGAGGTGGCTTCGCAGGAGAAGATGGGACCATAGTGGGTAGTCACCGAGGCAACGAGGATCACCTACATAAGGCTCCGGGCGCTTCACTCCTGCACTTTCGCTTGCCTCCACACCCCAGGACAACAACCTCTCTCCAAGGCTCGACCTAGCAATGCCATCGCCCTCGCGAGCCCGCCCATTTGTGGTCTGCTTCACCCTCTTCGTCCTCTTCGTCTCAATCAGAGGCGCCAACGGACAGAGCCCTCTGGGCGATTGGCAGACCGGGCGAAGCACCTTCTACGACGGCATCGATGCTGGCAACTGCGGCTTCGAGACCATCCCCTCCGCCCAGTTCCCCTATCGCTTTGTCGCCGGTACCGCGAGCCCCCCCCCTCGTATACCGATTCGTGCAGTTGGCTGACGTCAGCGCCATCTTATAACCACCAGCGGCCAACACGGCCTTCTACGCCAACTCGGCGGCGTGTGGCCAGTGCTTCGAGATCAGGTGCACCGGGTCGGCCTACCTGGCCAACGCGTGCGTCCAGGGGGGCAGCGTGATCGTGGAGGTCACCGACCAGTGCCCGTGCGCCGGCAACGAGGGCTACTGCTGCGACGCGAGCCTGGTCCACTTTGACCTGAGCCCAGGCGCCTTCGCCAAGATCGCCGATCCGGGCGCTGGGGTCATCAACACCCAGTACCGGCCCGTCGCGTGCCCGGTGCAGGGCCAGCTGCAGGTCAAAATCAAGACCGGGTCGAACCCGTGGTGGTTCGCCCTGCTGGCCACCAACGTGGGCGGCTCCGGCGCCGTGACCAAGATCGAGCTGAGCAGCGGCAACACGGGCGCGTGGGTCACACCGGCGCGACAGGACTACAACTACTGGCTGGCGACGTCGGGCTCGGGCTTCCAGTTCCCGCTGGGCGTGCGCGTGTGGCAGGGCACCCAGAACGTGACGGGCACCATCACGTCCATGTCGGCCGGCGCCACCTTCTCCCTCTCCTCCAACTTTGGCTCTTCCTCGCCCTCGCTCCCCTCGCCCTCGCCCTCACCGCAGCCGGCCCACGATGGAGGTTGCTTCATCCCCAACTAAATATGTAGATATGTTCTGTGAATATTCCAACAATGTTAATAATGAATGCGCTCGCGAGTGGTGGGTTGTTTTCAAAAAGTCAGCAAGAGCGTTTTGGGGTGGTGTGCTTTGATACAATCGACAAATGTAGCAAAACCTTGCTACCAATCAACGTGCAGGGCCACAGTTTTATCTGATTTGGCGCAATGCTTGATACCGGCCTCTTTCGGCCTAAATCGAAGCCGAGGACCCGCACGCAGACAGGCCTGTGCTTGGTTGAAGTGTGCAGGACAATGATGGCTCCCTCATCACCTACCTCTCGCGAGCGGGTGGCCTTGGAGAGGATCCGTTGGGAGCTGGACCAGTTCGACAAGGACCCGCCGCTCGGCATCTCCATCGCCCCCCTCGCCACTAACAGGTACCGCGTGCAGGTCACCATCCAAGTCCCGCAAGGCTCCCCCTACGAAGGAGGGATCTTCAAGCTCGACTGGGCCTACTCCCCACACCACGTATGGCATCAACCGCACTATCACCATCCTCACCTTCAATGTTGATCTTGATATTGTCTCTACACCAACGTGCAGCCCGGCCGTCCGCCGATTGCCCGGTTCCTTACGCGGATCTATCACCCGAGCGTGGACGACCAAGGGAAGTTGGGGCTGCGCATCCTGGGGCCGGGTCTTTGGCGCAAGGAGTTCACCATCAGGAAGATCCTGCTCGACATCAAGATGCTGCTCTTGGACCCCGCTACGGGTAAACTCAAGCCCAGCTTTCGGCTCCTCCTCAATCATATTGATCCGGACAGCAGGTGGATATGCCCTGGTACCGGCCGTGAGGGACATCTTCAACACCGACCTGCACCAGTTCAATAGATTGGCCAGGGAGTGGACGCGCCTGTATGCGGGGTACAACTCCCTGGGAGCTTTACCAAGGTTCTGACCTTCCACTTACCTCTAACCACAATCATGGACGGTTTCAGTCGAGACCAGGCTTCTTGGTCCACGGTTGAGGAGCAGGAGTCAAGGAAGAGGCTCAATAGCTTTGCTGGTCCGCCACTCCCGCCTCCCTCGAGCCTGGTGCCGCTCCAGCCACCTGCCAAGAGAAGGCGGCCCGACACCACTGGGACCCTCACGCTCACGCCCTCGCCTCCGCCTCCACTGCACCCCATCACCGTGCCCGACCAGCACAGCTCCGACTCCTTCTACTCCTTGCTCCCTTTCCCCCTGCGACCCACCACCACCTACGCACCACCACCCGCCCACGACCCAACCACGCCTGCAACATTCCAACCATTCCACGCCACAGAGACCCCCGCTGTGCGGAATGAGGGATTCGATGATAGTGTGGCTTCGGACGGTGGGCTGGACCGGCGGGTCGAGGCGGTGCTGGAGGAGCTCCAGCTGGCCAGGCGGCACAGGGCGGCATTCGCGCGAGAGGAGGTCAGCTACGCGGCCTTTTTGCTACTTGACGCCGACGACCTCGCCCAGATGGGCCTGCCGATCGGGCCGCGCAAGGTCCTCCTGGCCAAGATCCACGAACTGCGCAACAACGACCAGAGCCATGAACCCAAACACGTTATGTAGTACATAGCGCAAACATATTCATATATTCATGAAACATGTTGTTAAATAAGTGGTAAAATACACACAAAATGTGATTCAGCGTTTAGGCGAAGTTGGTGGTGAGCTCGAACACGGCGCCGGCGGACATGTAGGGGATGGTGCCGGTGATAACCTTCGAGTCCTGCGACACGCGCACGCCCAGCGGGAACCTGAAGCCGGCGCCCGACGTGGCGATCCAGTAGTTGTAGCTCTGGCGCTGCATGGCGGTCCACTGGCCGTTGTTGCCGTCGGACACCTCGAGCTTGGTCACCTCACCGGAGCCGCCCACGTTGCTGGCCAGCAGGGCGAACCACCACTGGTTGGCGCCGTCCTTGATCTGCACCCTCAGATTACCCTGCAACACCAACAACACTCAGTCCGTGTGCGATCATGTGCGGGTGCGGTCGTGTCGTGCGGTGTGTGCGTGTGCGCACGTACGGAGACGGGGCAGGTGACGGGCCTGAACTGGGTGTTGATGACGCCGGCGCCGGTGTTGGCGATGCGGGAGAAGGCCTCGGGGCTCAGGTCGAAGTGGACCTTGTCGCCGCAGCACCACCTCTCGTTGCCGGAGCACGGGCACTGGTCGGTGACCTCCACGATCACGCTGCCGCCGAGGCACGCGTTGCTCATGTAGTCCGAGCTCGTGCACTTGACCTCGAAGCACTTGCCGCACGCCTTCGCGTCCGCGTAGAACGCCGTGTTCGGAGCTTTAAAATAAATAAATAAATAAATAAAAATAAAAATTTTAGTTAAGCAGGATATTCAGTATGATAATGGTAATAAAAATAAAACTTGTGAATAGAAATAAAAAGAATATAAAAAAGTTGTGGTTGGTACCAGCGATATAGCGGAAGGGGAACTGAGTGGACGAGATGCCGCCGAAGCCGCAGTTGCCGCCGTCGATGCCCTGATAGAAGGTGCTGCGGCCAGTCTGCCAGCTTCCGAGCGCGGTCTGCGCATTCGCGGAGCCGAGCACAACCGCGAGAACCACCACGAGCACCAGAGTAGGCGTCTTCATCATCTTTGTTTCGAGATGCTGCTTTGTCTAACTTCGGGTGTTTCGAGATCGAGCCTGTCGCCGAGCACGCACCAATCGCAACACTCGAAACACATTAAAGAGTCGACAAAAACAAACATTTCTTTCCATTTTCTCTTGACCCAATCTCTTGCAAAAAAAAATCAGGCCGGGCATTTAGAGGAGACTGGCGTCGTTGAGTGCTCGGGTCAGATCGTCCATCTCGCACTCGGCCGCGTGCGTGGTGACCTCAAGCAGAACAGTTTCCTGGAGCTCGCCACCCATGAACATCTCATCCACGATGCCATAGCACTGAACACGCAGCACGAAGTGAGAGTTTGCCGCGGCGGCAACGGCGGCGGACAACGCGAGAGAGAGCGTACCCGATCGAACTCGTAGATGAGGTCGAGTTCGCACACGCTTTCGAAACATCGGTCAAGCGCTCGCACCAGCAGGTGCATGATCTGTTGGTGTTGCCATTGCCACGACAGTGAGTGAGATGTGTTGTTGAGGATTATGGTTCCATAGTCGACTTGATCGAGTTGCCGCCTACGCGTACCTCCAGAGTGATCAACTCGTTGTCCGTGTTGTCTGTGCAGAAGATGAAGTACAGGCTCGCGTATCTGTGAAAACGCGATCAGGAATATGAGACTCTCCCATCAGGCATATTACTGGAGGCCTAGAGCACCTTCTATACACGACCGTGTACTCGCGCCAGGTGATAAAGTTACACATGTGCCGCTGTCTCTTGAGCAGTGTCGTGCTCATCTCCCTCTTTATCCGATTACGTTCATGCTGCCAGACGGCGGGGCGCCAAAATTATTTTTAAAAATAATAAATTACAGATAAATAAATAAATAAAAGATATGAACAAAAAGGGTAGCGAGGACGAGCAGCGATACCTGATTGTGGGGTGTGTACCACTTGTCCAGTCGGGTGAGCCCCTGCCCGTTCATGACCAGAATCCAGTGAATCTAGACCCACGTGTGCGGGTTAGCCACCATGAGGGTTGGCAAGACAGCACTTTTCGCGAAGAGGCCAAACCATGACTGTGGCGTGTAGTCTACAATCCTTCAGGCGAATGGCTCGAGTCCCCGTTTCTTGCTCTTGACCCCAAGCTCGGCCTCCGTTTTTGTTGTTGGTCTTCTTTTTCGAGAGCAGCCGCGGTAACGTTGCCTGTTGCGCTTGCTTATGGAAAGCCACGTCATACACTTACCAAACACGAACAGCCAACAACAACAAGTCCACCAACCTCTCGACAAACACCCAACTTGAATACCTTTTCTTTCTTTCTTAGCAGTTGAGCTGTGTTTGTATTGTGTAGTGAGTCTTTGTCGGTGTAGGTCAACATCAGCGCTGCACAGCTCTCGGCTGTTGTGTGTAGGGGACCGGGCAGATCCTCCCTCACAGGCCGTTGGAGAGGGAGTGCAGAGCCTCGATGGCCCGCGCGCACTCGGCGATGACGCCCACGAGCGGCGCGCACTGGGCGGCGGGGGTGGCGGCCAATCGCTGCCGCGCCTCCTCCATCTTGTTGTAGAGCGTCGCCAACGCCGCTTCGACATGTCCGTGCGCCAGCTGGTGCTGAAGATGGTGGTGGTGATGCTGTTCATGACGGTGGAGGTGGTGCTGATCATGGTGATGATGGTGGTGGTCGTGCTGCGGCGGTGCGAGGCCGGTGGTGTTGGGGAAGGGGTGAGGGTGGACAAGGGACTCAGGCTGGGCCGCGGGGGACGGGAAGTGGACCGGCACCGGGAAGGAGGAGAAGGACGTAGAGGTCAGGGTCTCGGTGGTGCTGGTGCTGGTGGTCTGCTGGGCGGCAGCCGGTGCGACGACAGCGTGTTCGTCAGTGTGCTCGATCTGGCAGCGGGGCTCGGACACCTCCTCCAGGTCCTGCACTAGCACCGGCTTGGCTTGTTGTTGTTGCTGAGCCTGCTGCTTTGCCGCCTGCATCTTCTCCTCCTGTCGTTGTGAAGGCATGCATTTCTATGAGTGTAGGAATTAGATGAATAAGAGAAGGCGAGCGTACGATTTCATCTACGTAGAGCTCGCAAGACACGCAGTACTCACGCCCTTGCCGGCTCCTCATCAGCGGCACCTGTGACCATTTTTACGTTCAATCTCATTAGCAACCCACCGATTACCTGTTTCTTGAATGAGTCGGGGGGGGGGGCCGTACCAAGCAGCCCACGGGGCACGTCTCTTCGAGCATGCACCACCCCTGGAGCAGCTTCTCGCCCAGCTTTCGGCTCTGCCTATCGCTCTGCTCCCGCCTCTTGCGCTTCACCTCGGCATCCTCCTCAGCGCTCAGTTCCGGATCGATCCACTCGCTCGCCATTTTCTGCTCTCTTCCTCAGGCTTGGATTGTGAAGATGGATTTTCTTCTTTCTGTTCTCCAGATTAATTAGTTATTTGTTATTTTATTGTTTATTTGTTTTTGTAATTATCTGTTTCATTTTTTCCAGCGCGGGTGGTGTGAAGCGAAGGCGGTCAGCTGCCGATGGAGCCGGCATCGGCGTAGAGGCGCTCGTCATCGTAGACCGCGTCTTCGATGTCCTCGTCCAGGTCATAGTTGTCCCCGACGCTCTCCTCCTCGTGCCGGTGCTCCTCGTCGGTGTCGCTCGCCTCGGGCACGTCCTCAGCCAAGGCCGACGCCGACCCGTGAAGCGACTCAAAGTTGTTCTCTGCAAAGTTCCCGCTCGGGCTCTATATGCGTGTGAGGTGGTGCGTGTGGTGCGGTTAGCAACGAGACCGAGAAAGGCTGGGAATCAAGGAAGAGAACCCGCTTCAGCGCCAGGACGCCCTTGGACTTGAGCAGTTCGTCCTTGACGCGCTTGTACTCGCGGGAGATGACGGCGGTCTGTTCGAGTTCCTTGTTGTAGAGGGGCTCTCCCTGAGGGGGGGACGTTGCGCATTGAGCTCACCATCGCACGCGAACACACTCACACCGCACACACGCAGCTACAGGCGGCATACCTGGCTGTAGGCACGAATGCAGTTGAAGATGGTGCCGTGTACGAGGGAGAGGGACCGATCGACGGACGTGTTGTTCACCTTTGGGATCTGTTACGCGGCAGCACAAGAGTCACGGTCAGCGGGGCGATTCGTGCCAAAGCGGGGACCAAGGTCAGGGTGGTAAGGTCAGCCATACCGCGTATTTGGTGGCCTGGCGGCAGAGATGCTGCGAGATGATCCGGATGTTCTTGAAGTACTGGATGTACTTGTTGACGCGCGCATCCAGCGTCATGTATTTGGCGCGAATGGCAAATCGTTCCTTGTGCTTGGCCTGCGAACCAGATTTCATAACCGATGGCGTGTGAGTCGTTGCTGTTCGCAGGAAGCAAAGGCGCGCAAGCATTGTTTTGCGAGGGGAGGAAGAGGCAGAGGCGGCATCAAGCGACGTACGTCGTCGTTTATGTACACCACAAACGGAATGCATGTGGGGTGACGCTTCACCAGGTCAATCATCAACTCCGGCTCCAAATGTACACCCTGGGGGAAGCCACGGTTGGTTAGCACCGCAGCGATGATGACGATGATGCGGTGTCCCACTGACGAGGAAGAGGCAGGCAAAGTAATGAGTGATTAAAGTGGAGTGAGAGCGGTTACCTCAACGATCAGAGATTCTCGCCTGCTCTCGCACTTGGAGATGATCCCCTCCAGCTTCTCAAACACCAGCTTGGACTGTGCCTCGTAGCCCTGGAGGATCTACAGAATGGTGGGTGGTGGGTGGTAGGGCCAGTGAGCGAGACACACACAAAGCAGGACGAGATCTCGCTCTATGACCATAGAGGCCAAGGAGAGGGCGTGCGCACTCGCTGCTTGTAGTCGGTGTCCTCGGGCAGGTTCATGACCTCTCCCGCGTGGTAGGTCGAGGCGAACAGCACGGGCGCCTGGTCGGCGGGAATGAACGAGCGCATCATGTGGCGGATGTTGTCGGTCGAGATGACCGTGGTGAAGCCGATCCTGCTGGCCAGGAAAGAGGCCAGCGTCGACTTGCCGCAGCCCGACGTGCCGCCCAGAAGGATGGTGAACGACTGCTGGCGGAAGGTCACGTCGGCGGCGATGCTGAAGTTGGAGAGGGCTCGGTTGCCCATGTTCGTGTCCGTGCTAAGATAAGAGGAAGAGTCAGGCCCCCAACGTGCTGCGTGCACCGACCCACCAATGAACGAAGAAATTCAGAGAACGTACGCTTCGAAGGCCGCCTTGAGCACCTTGAGGAACTGGGTCTTGGTGAGGTTGACGCTCATGCCCGAGGCCAGCGAGGGCTGCCTTCGGTGCCCGGTCTGCGCGGTCGTCGGGAGCGAGCCGCTGCCCGAGAGCGACGACGATTGACCGCCCACGCCGCTCACGCCGGGCGTGGGGATCAGGCCCTCGCCGCTCAGCGTGAGGCCCTCCACCGACCGCCGCGACACCTTCTTGAACTTGATGCGGTCGAACACCCACTCTGCGATGACCACCACCCGCCGCACACACAGCTGTCAGGCTTTGCGAGACCGATGATGAAGAAGGAGGAGGAGAGGGTGCTGACCTGATATCTGCGCAGCTTTCCAGGGCTTGAGGCCCATCAGGCACAGGGTCTCCTTGAGGTGATACCGTGCGTATCGTCGCAGGGAGCGGTCGTGTATTGGGATCTCTTCCCGCCCTACGTCGATGTAGCGCACCTCAGAGAGAAACTGTGTACATAAATGCACAATTTGTAGAGATAAGAAAATAAATGAATGAACGGTGGTTTCGAAAGCTTCATCCAGAGCAATCCAGCGGTGCCAAGGAATGAGCAGAAGATGGGCGGGACGAACCTCCAAATTGTTGTTTACCCAGTCAATGGGTATTCCAGCGATGTCAAGAGGAGGCGGTGTGGCCCCATCCTCGCGCACGCACACGTAGAGAAGAGGGAGATCGAAGATTGAGGGAATGGGCGAGCTAAAACCGCTCGCGGGCGATGCGGGTGCCGACTGAGACGCGCCCTCTTGAAATCGCGAATGTTTCACGTCTTTGAGCTGCAGAGGCTCTTTCAACGGCTCCATGTTTCACAAATGTCGATGTTGGAATTGCCCAAGGCACACCAGGCAATAATTGCTGTTTTCTTTTGATTTTTACATTTTATTTTTATTTTTTAACTGCCGTTCTCACAACACAGGCAGAGAGGTACGGGAAGGGGAGCTCGACCAGTGTGGCGTGGAGGTAGGGGAGCGGGTGGGCATGGCAGTCC